>PVIH01004224.1:29331-144599 GCA_004025045.1 Sigmodon hispidus
GATGGAAAAAAAAATTCAGAGGGAAAGATGAACACAAAGAAAATATAGGTGTAGCAATCTTATTTGTATTTCTTCCCTTGATAAGCCATGCTTATCATTCTTATCCTCTGTATAGTTATTGTTAACTCTTCCACATTTTAAATTCTTTTTACTGTGTTTTTTTTGATAAATACAAAATAAAGAAGGAAAAAAAAAGAAAGTGTAGTGAAAAGAGACTAGAAAGGAAAGAATCAGTAATATCTAAACAATTGTTTATTATAACCAGAAAGAACTACATGGCCCTGCATTGCACAGTATAAAAAGATACAATCTAAAAATAAATCTAAAATCTAAAAATCTAAATTTAAAATCTAAAATTTGCTAACTTTCTCAGAATGTTCTTTATTATAAAACCTTTACAATTTATAGTTGGAATACTTAACCATATTATAATTTTGTATGTCTTATAGTTTTGCAACCAGCAATGGTGAGTCTAGTCTACCCTGGCCACTACAACCATACTAAGAAATTTTATTTCAAAATGACCTCTGGGCCTATTCATTGAAGTTGTAGATAGTCCTTTTTTCTGAAATTGCTAGTATTACAATTAATCTTGAAATTATGGTACTTATGCTTTCATAATTTGAATGAACCATTGGCTACCTCCTAAGAATCACCACCTACCAGTATTTTTAATAATCTCTTTTCACAGGATATAAACCTTAATTGTTTTCTTTGAGTAAAGATACTATGATTTTTCTTTGATTCCATGTTGAGTTGAGATTCTACTTCTCTAAGTCAAAGTGGGTTTTTCCCCTCTTTGATGAATTCCAAATAAGAAATGCTAATAAGAATATAACTCATGAATGAGAGGGATTTGGCAACAATATGTATATGAGACATAAAAACCTTTTCAATTAGAATTTTATATACCAAACCAGCTGCAAGAAAGTCCTTAGCAAGCTATAGTTGAGTGTATTCATTGAGCCTATTGTTGGTCCATATTTGAGTGAATAGAAGTGTCTCCTCTTGCATTAGGCATTGTGTGTTCAATTTTAACCAAGTCTTAAGAATGGGCTAATAGTTATTTCTGGCAATTTGAAGTATCAAACATTTCTCCAAAACCTAAGCATCTTGAGTTCTGAGTCACACACTAAGCCTTCAATAGTCTTTATCAATCATCCTGATTAGACAGGCAATTTAGGCATCATCACATTCAGTGACTAATAAGGATAAGGCAAGAAGTGGTCCTTGAGTATTTCTAGTCTGCACCAGCTGGAAAGCCTTTTTGCCTCTTCATCTGACTCAGAGCTGGCAGTTTGACAAGCCACTTAATAAGTGTGTCAGCGCAATATAACTAAATACGTCGGGTCTTCCAATCAGCATTCAAATAGCCAGAAACCATTCTGCATCTTTCTTAGCAGAAGAAAGATTACATTGCAGCAACTTCCTTTCTTTCTGGCGAGAGAATCCCAACACAGCTAGACCTAAAGTTGCCAGACTTCAGATATCCAGTTCGGGTGGAATATGGCTTTCATTCTGGTGCAGATACACTGCTTATCAGCTGTATACAAAACACATCATCTGAAGTACACCATGTGGCACAATCATGTCCTTGTGGTTTCTTTATGTTTGCTGACATAAGTTAGGGCTCAGAAACCTGGTCCTATGCTTACCAAAAAAAAAAAAAAAAAGAAATATGTCCCATTGGTTGAAGCAATCATAAAACTCTGATGTTTTTCTGTCTATGGAAACTGGAGGGAAAGAACATAATAGTTACTAGAAAAATACTTGCATAATGACTACTAAAGTCTGTGATCATTTATCATAACAAAATGGTAAAAGTTAAACTTAACTTGAGAATTAGTCCTTAATATAATTTGGAATATACAATAACTATATTTTCTATATAGCCTCCAGTCACTTTGTTTCAGTGTCTATTTACTACTTTTGGAAAATCTCACCAATAGCTGGCAACCAACATGTCTCACTCAACAGGAAAGTGCTATGGAGAATATGTCTGTTTCTGAGCCTTTCTGCTGTAACTGTACATTCTTGTATCTGCTGTGTAAACATACTGTTGATACAAGTTGAAAAGTCATCATCTGACACTCATAGGCCCCGAGATTGGTTAATGAACATTATCACATGCTGTACTGAGGAGTACTGGATTATTTTACAACTAATGTTGAATTACTCCAGAGAAGTCAATGCAATTATCTTTATCAGCTGCAAGTTTCTCCAGTAAATCAAACTATCTTTCAGAAAACAATATGAAGAGACATGTGCTACATGCTTCATATTGATTTGCAACATACTTAGGCCATTCCTATTTTCCTTTATTCAGTGCAGTCAGTTTTTATGAAAAATTTAAATATGTGAATTTAGAAATGGCATAATAAAGCTCTAATAATGCAATGTAGAATTATTTTTTTACTAGGAGGCAAAGGAGTGATTTGTTACGTAAACCAATAACTCACTTTCTTAATTGTAGGTATATTTTGATGGACTATCTGACATAATTCTCTGCTGGTCAGATATCTTTGTTTATATTATATCACTTATATTTTATTAATTTTATATTTTTAATGCTTTGTGTGATTCCAATTTACTCATGAGATCTTATCTATTTTCCCTTCCCCTGTTATCTATGGATGTCTCTCTTAACTTCCTTCTGCAACCCCAAGATGCTTGGGGGTTGTGAATTGTAGCCTGTTTATCCTTTGCTTTATGTCTAACATCCACTTTTGAGTGAATACATAGCATGTCTATATTCCTGGGTCCGTCTTATCTCACATAGGATGCTACTTCCTAGATCAATCCTTTTGCCTGCAAAATTCAGGATACCAATTTTTAACTGATAAGTAGTACTCCATTGTGCAAGTGTACTACAATTTTTTAATCCATTCTTTATTTGAGGGGCACCTAGGTTGTTTCCAGTTTCTTGTTATTATGAATAATGCTGCTATGAACATAGTTGATCTTATGTCTTTGGAGTGTGAATGTACATCTTTAGGGTATATGCCCAGTAGTGGTATTGCTGGATCATTGATTACATTGAAAAGATCTCATGAGTAGATTTGGGAGGGGAGCAAAGGAATATGAGAAGAAAACATGAGGAAATAGGATGGCTGAGGGGGGGAGTAGCAGAGAAGGAAAGCAAGGAATTGGATATCTTGATAAAGATAACAATTGTGGAGTTAGAGAGAAATCTGGTGATAGAGAAGCATCTAAGCATCCCCATAGCTGGGACTCCAAGCAATAGTTGAGAAGTTACCTAAACAGAACTTTGTCAGTTATGAAATAAATGACCACTGTAATTGTCATTATTGAGTGTTCATCCTGCAACTGATGAAGGCAGGTGCAGAGATCTGTGGCTAAACACTTGGTCAAGCTACTTACTGCTCCAGTGAAACAGAGGGAGGAGAGATTGCATGAGGAAAGGGATCAGGATCATGATGAGGAGACCCACAGATTAAGCTAACTCATGCTATTGGGAACTCACAGACTGTGAAACAAGAGGTGATGAAGTTTCATGGACTGGATCAGACCCTCCTAATGTAGATGACAGTTGAAAGGCAAGGGCAGTTTGTAGAATACTTTGCAGTAGGATCAGAGATCATTCCTGGTGCCTGAACTGGCTTCTCCGAGCTGGTATCCTGCACAATAACACCATTTTCAGCATTAATAATGGGGGGAGGGCAGAGAGACTGGGTCATATATCAACTAGAGATTCCAGAGGAAATGACTAACCTTGAGCTTCCTTACTCTCTGGGGCATGAATGAGGAAATGGGGTTGGGAAAGTCTGGGGGATGACTGAGATAAAAGGGGAAGGGGAAGCAGTAGTTGGGAAGGAAAAAATAATGAATTTCATAATGATAAAAAAGAAAATTAAAACTGTAAATTATTTTTACTAGCTAATTACTTTGAACAGGTTGGGTTTTTTTTTGTTTTTTTTTTTTTTTTTTTTTTTTTTTTTTTTTTTTTTACTTCTAGCTACATGAGGAACTCCTGAAACTCATCATTCTTATTTTCCAGTTCTTCTAGAAATTGCTCTAATTGCTCATCTAAGTTAGAAATCTTTAGAATTGAAGTTATATGAGGTCAAAAACAAAAGAACAAACACATATCATACAAGTGGTATTATCAGAAAAGAGTTCTATTTAATTTACAAACGATTCATGTTTAAGAAATGTAAATGGCAATAAAGAAAAAAATTGTGTGTGTATGCATGTGCTTAGATGTATGCATTTGTGTCTTTGTGCACTTGTTTGTATGGATATGTATGCAGAGCTAGAAGAGTCTATAAGATAAGCTGGAGCTATAGTAACTTGCATTATGAGCCAACTTGTGCATGCTGGTAACTCAAATTCAGTCCTCTTCCAGAAAATTGCACTCCTTTAGCCTCTGTGCCATCTATAGCCCACCCAAGATTACACATATATTTAAATTTAACTCCTTCAGTTAACTCAGTTATTTTTTTTATATGTCTTCTTTCTAATTGGTAAGCAACAGAAATCCCATCATGACCATTAAAACAGGGGTATTGGTTCTACAGAAAATCCCATGTTCATTTTCTCTCCTAGAAGAGCCATTAAATCCTATCTCTATGGCACAAAAGCTTACTTTATAAATAAGCCTTTCGCTGCCTTTAGAATGATTGAGAGAATCTACTTAATGCACATACATAGAGTGTATTTAAGTATGTACTATGTGAAAATATTCAGGAACACAACAGTTCCTAAGCCTTGCCAATCAATAAGCTGTCTTTGTCTCTCACATCATTCTGTATAAGTTTCTGCTACCTGATCACTTGCTCAAATGATTCAATTTTGGTTAACAGTAAATGCATCTAACTAGAAAACAAAACCAACTTCTATGCCAATCTGCAATACTTCATAGTTTATCTCCTGTTTTTCCACCCTAAAATGATATATTGTATAAGTAAATCTACCCAGTACAGACAGCCAATGTCTCCTTTCTTTGTTCAGTATTGTGACCTAACCCTGAAGATTGAAATGTTAGATGTTTGTAGGCATATATATATATATATATATATATATATATATATGATTTATTTAAAACCAATGAAAAGTAGATTGCCATATCATTTCTAGTAGGAAAATACTTTCTCAAATAATATTCTAGTCATTAATTCATCTTTAATATAATGTGATTAAATATATTAATTAGTTAAAAATTTAAACACTATATTATTACCTAATTAGAACCATGTCTATACTTTAAGACAGAGATTGTTCATATGTTCTGTAAAATCTTTGCAGGTTTAATCAACTTTAATTTGATACTGAAAGATCTAGATAAAAAAATTATTCTGAAAAGGTAGTGAGATTTTGCATAATATATCTTTATCTAACCATCAACTGATATAGCCAATAATAATAAATAATATCTCTCTTAAAATTTTTTATTATCTTTCTCACCTTCTTCCCAGAAATAAATTTTTATTTGACTCAATAAAAAACAAATATCATGAAAAATACATAATTACACTTTTAATTCTACCTTTTATGTAAGCATTACCAACTAGAATTCTGAATATGTGTACTACTTAAACAATTATCTCACAGTGAAATCAGTTAGCTACTTAATATGACAAAGGCTTCAAACTTATAGGTCTTTTGCTTTCCTTATTTGTTTGGTTTTGTTCTTGTTTTTCTTTTAGATCTGTAGTTGGATTTTAAGTAAACATGATTTTTCTCCTTTGCTAAATTCCAGTGTTTACATTAGACATTTTACTTTTGTGCCCACAATTCTACCCACCTCCTACACTGTTTTGCTGATTCCCATTCAATGTCCAGTCATGTTGGATACAGTGGAAGAAGAGATTAGGTAGAATTCCAGGTCTTCTGATCTCTTTCTTCTAATACTGCAATGACAGTAAATATACTACAATTTCTTCTTAGCTTCTTTCAATTTACTCTCTGTTATCACTGTTAGAATGTTCCAGACAAGGATAGAATTTGAGGCCTATTCTTTCTTCAATGCTATCTTCTCCCTCAGGTACCTCTTATGCAGATCTTCTCATATAGTGAAGTCTCAGTTATAAAGTCTTACCCTTGTAGAGTCAATTATCTCTGCCTGTTTTTCTCTTAATAATACTTACAATAAAAAATATTATACACAATCTTTTTGTTTATTCAATAATTTTCTCAGTAAATGGTTGAGCTAAAAATAATAAATATTTTTTGGAAAACATACTTACTGTAAACTCAGTTGTAAAACAAAACTTAAAAATAAAGTATACAGTCTATGAATAGCTTAACTTGCCACTTTGATGTAGATAACTTTCAAACTTTGGTGATAATTAAACAAAAGATAATATTTCATGTAATATTTGCAGCTAAATATTTAAGTGCGATGATTTAAACTACATGAAAATAGTTTTCATTGTCATGAAATGTGCTAGTCAACTTGCTAGCTTGTCATGAATTGCATAATATAGCATATGGCCAATTAGTCCCTGTCTTTGTTTACTTCTATTTTCTCATGAAGCTAAAAGGCTTAAACAGGCTCATAAATTTTCAGAAGAATCCAAAGAATAAATTGTGATCTGATAATCTTTTCTATCTGCAACCAAGTAAAAATATTATAACCCGTGCAAGTAAAGTAAGTTTTAATTAACTCAGAAAAGTAATAAAACTTAAAAGGAATTATATATGCATATATATTTAATAAAAATAGATTACACATGAAAATGCTATTAATAAGAAAATTCTAAACAACTCCTTAGTCATTAGTTATTGTATATCAAGGAATCTGATATTGAATTTAAATAGCCAGTATCTTAGCTAATGGATGTAAGGTGATGTCTTGCTTCCTCCACTATGTATTCTTTATTTTGGTGCACATTTCTTTATTTCATTATTTATATACTACACATACTGGCTTATAGCTCATTTATAGATTATAATTTCATTAAATTGTTTTTCCCTCTTACTAAGCCTCTAATATACCCCTCTCTACTCTCCTTCAAATTCATGGTCTCTTTTTTCACTAATTGTTATTTCATATAAATGTATACATATTTACAAAAGTATTCATGAATATACCTGTATAATTGTTTTCAGAACTTTGTATTTAGTTCTGAACAATCAGATGATGTACTTTTCCCCAAAGACCACCTCTCCTGCTCTCAACTTTTCTCAGATGCCTGTAGTTCTTTGGGTAGAGTTGAGGCCTCATGGACTTTTTCTGTGACGTTTCCTATGTTCAAAGTGCCTTTCCTGTTCAAACATGAGATTAGATGTTGATGGTGGTTAGACTATATGTGTCAGAACCTGATATTAGGAGGAGAAACAATCTCTCAGTAAACTCCTTCATTCTTTGAATTTACAATTTTTTACATCCTCACTTCTATCATGTTTCCTGAACCTCAGAATGCAAAATGTGTTTTGTAGAGTAACCACCTGGACTGTCATCCACAACTCTACATTTTGCTTGGTTGTATTTTTCTGCAGTGATTTCTGTTATGAAAAGAATTTTCTGGCTCAGAAGCAAGGCTACACTTTCCTTTGAAAATACATTATTCGCTGTTTTAAGGGGACAAAAAAAGGCCTTGTAACTTCATCTATACACTATCAACTGCCACATAAACAATAATATTATAGCCATTATGAATACAAAAAGCACATAAAATTTAAAATTCAAATTGAAGATGTAAATTAAAAGGACAAAAAGTTATCTAAGTGTTCAACATGCATGCATTGAGAGTTGTCCTGTATTTATATATGTGGCAAGAACGTGATGGGCCAACACAGTTTTTTTTCTTTTAAAAAATTAGGAAATCTCCATTGCAGCAAAAGTGTCTCTAAGCTGAAAAGGATTTGAATCTGTGAGCTTGTGTCTGACAAGAGGAATGGGAATATTGTGAGCTCCCCTTTGCATTCCCATGAGCTGCATAAAGAGAATGAAACTATTGCTAGATTTCAAGCTTTGGTCAAGAGGACTGGAGTGAGTTTGGAAAAACTGGAAGTTCATGAGGACCCCAGCAGCAATAAAGATTTCAAAGTTCAGTGTGGTGAAAAAGAACTCAGGATTTTCCAGCTAAATATTCAGATCCGGGAAGGTTTTGCTAATTGCTTTACTCAAATGTTTGCCGATTATGAAGTGTTTGTCATCCAGCCCAGCCCGGATACGGTGTCCTGGTTCATTAACAGGGAGCAAGTGCAGAACTTTGATAAAGCATCCTTCCTGTCAGATCAGTCTGTGCCCTACCTGCCCTTCCTCTCAAGATTTCTAGAGACCCAGATGTTTGCACCTTTCATTAACAACAAGATCATGTGTCATGATGATGATGATAAAGACCCTTACCTCCGGGTCTTTGACTCAAGGGTAGACAAGATCAGATTGTTGAATGTTCGGACACCAACTCTTCAGACATCCATGTACTACAGAGGTAACTGTGGATGAAACAGAAAAAGCAATTGAACTATGTCTGGCAAAAACTGACCACACTGTAGTTCACCCACATCTACTTGACATGAAAATTGGACAAGGAACATATGAACTAGGCTTTTTCCCTAAGTTGCAGTCTGATGTACTTTGCATTGGGCCAGCCAGCAACAAGTGGGCCAAAGAGAACGCCCCTGCCCAGTGTAGGCGAAAAGACCAGCAGAAGCAGCACATTGAACACCTGTGCTTAGACAATGACCAGAGAGAGAAGTACAACCACGAAGCCAGGACTATGATCAGCACCATCGGCAAGCCCAAAACGTCCAACCCCTCTCTGTCAGTCATCACACAAACCAACTGCAAGTTTGTAGAAGACCTGCTGAAGGAATGCCGCAACAAGACCAAGAAGATGCTGGTGGAGAAGATGGGTCAAGAGGCTGTGGAGCTGGGGCATGGAGAGATGAGCATCACTAGTGTAGAAGAGAATACCTTGATTGCCAGCCTCTGTGACCTTCTGGAAAGGATCTGGAGCCATGGGCTACAACTGAAACAGGGGAAATCAGCTTTGTGGTCTCACCTGTTACATTATCAGGAAAACCGGCAGAGAAAACTCACACCAGGAAGCCTCCGTACCTCGGGAATACGTCTTGATTCAGAATAGAGAAAGCCTGATGCCAGTGCTCTCATGCCTCTCCTGAGTCTCTCCCTAATTCAGGATATGAGGCACATCCAGAATAGTGGGGAAATCAAAACTGATGTGGGAAAGGACAAAACATTGGCTCGACTGTCCATGGAGAAGAAGTTACTCTCCAGACACCTGAAGAAGCTTCTTTCAGACCATGAGCTCACCAAGAAACTGTATAAGCATTATGCCCTCCTGCGCTACAACGATGAGAAGGAGCAGTTCCTCTATCACCTGCTCTCCTTCGATGCAGTGCACTACTTCTGCTTCATCATCGTCTTCACAACCATCTTGATTCCATAACACATTTTGATCCTACCAAGCAAGAAGCTAGGAAGCTCCACATTCACTGCCAACCCGTGGATCTCTATATCAGGAGAACTGGGTGAAACACAGATTCTGCAGATCCCCAGGAATGTGCTAGAAATGACTTTTGAGTGCAAGAACCTGGGGAAGCTCACCATTGTCCAGATTGGCCATGATAATTCTGGGCTCTCTGCCAAGTGGCTTGTGGAATATGTGATGGTCAGGAATGAGATCACAAGACATATCTATAAGTTCCCGTGTGGCCGATGGCTGGGGAAGGCTATGGACTATGGAAGTCTAGATGGAGTGCTGGTTTGGGAGCTGCTCACTTCTCTACCTGAGGTGGATGAGAGGCCTTGTTGGACTCTGCCCCTGCAGCAGTCCCCCAGTGTGATCCTGAGACTTGTAACCATCTCGCCCAACAACCATCCCAATCTGAACACTGGGCAGATCCAGGATTCGATTGGGGAGGCAGTCAATGGTAATTTGAAACATTTCCATAAGCCTGAAAAAGAGTGTGGCAGTCTAACACTGTTGCTTTGTGGAGAGTGTGGTCTTGTTTCAGCCCTTGAACAAGCTTTCCAGCATGGATTTAAATTGCCCCGGCTCTTCAAAAATGTCTTCATTTGGGATTTCCTGGAGAAAGCACAAACCTATTATGAGACACGGAAGCAGAAGCAGAATGACATAGTTCACAGAGGAAAACTGGCACACAAGGGCACACAAGGGCCCACAACTTCTTCTGCTTCGTTACTGCAATCAACACCACTCCCTGGAACATCAGCAAGGATGGCAAGTTTCAGATGCTGGTGTGCCTGGGAGCCAGATTTCACCTCCTGCACCACTGGATTGCCTTGCTGGCTACCTGCCTCATCACTGCACACATTTATGAGGATGTGGCACTGATCAAAGACCACACACTTGTTAATTCCTTGATCCGAGTGCTGCAGAGCCTCCAAGAACTCAACATCACACTGGAGACATCCCTCATTAAGGACATTGACATCTGACGTCCCAGCACCAGCCAGCAACAGGACCCAGAAAGACTGCCTGAGCTCTGCCCCTTTCTCCAAAATGGAGGGACCCAAGCATTTGTGAGGGACGAGATATATGCTTACCGTAAAAAGAAAACTAGAGGATTTTTGGAGAAGATAATCTATTTTTAGAGTTTATTTGCTGATCTACTTTACACACTTTCATGTGAAAGAGTGACAGGAACAGCAGCCTGGTCAGCACTGCTTATTCTGAAGCTGGTATCTCCCTTGCATGGCCTCGCACTGAGAGCCTGTGGCTTCCCGGGCTGAACCTAACAAACCACGTGTGTGGGACGATTCCACATGCTGCCCCATCATGTGGACGAGGCCATTCCACATTGTTTTTAAACTAATGTTTTCTATATTAACATTATTCTGAATATCTGGCTTTCACGGCTATGCACAGGCATGCGAGTGGGAAATCCATGCTCCAATCAAAGGGGATTTTTAGCAGTGCCTCTGATCAAGTACTGCAGAGTCAGCCCCACATCTGTTCTGCTACCTTCCCCCTTTTTTGGTATTATTTGGGAAGGAGATATGCCAAGACATGTCAATGTGCCACTGTCATGTAGAAAATCATGTTTCTTTTTGGCACAATGTTGCACAGAAGTAAACATGAGCATGTTTTAACAGTTTTGTCTTTTCTTCTTCTATCTTATTTTTTTAAACTGTCATTGTGTGTTTTAAGTATTTGTTTTTCTTTCTTTTTTTCTCTTTAAGAAAAGGAAAAGCTTGTCACAATCTGACTGGCTATGTTATTACTATTAAATTTATCTTGTTTTGAAACTTAGAAACCAGCTACTGTATGGCCCACTTAATAAAACACCTGAACAAACCTCAAAAAAATTATTTATACATTCAGCTTTCTGCACTTTTACTTTCATGGACATAATTAATCCATCTTATTTTGTTTACTCATACTACAAGATACTGTATGTATAGAATTACTTATAGACAAATCAGAAAGAAATTATATAGCTTCTTACTTCACTCTAATGGTACTCTTTTATACAATATATTTATTTACTCTACATTCAATTCATTTAATTATTATTTTGTTTATTTTTTTTGGAGGAATAATATTTATATATATATAACTTAATAGGTATAACACATTTTTATAAGAATGTTGTATAAAAATTGTAATGATTCTAAGCTACAGTAACAGATAATTGATGTTCATTGTTGAGGTTCATGCTTCCAATCTCAGAATTTGGAAAGAGAGTTGAAAGAGAGTGAGTACAGGTCATGTTAAGCTACCTAGGTTTTGCTGCAAACCACAACCATTGAACAGCTTGGGATCAGAAACATCTTGGACTGACTCCTTGGATCCCACTCCCCCCAGAGGAACACCTGACTCAGTGTTGAGGTTGGGGGTAGAAAACTGGATCTGCCAGGAGTGGAGGCTGAACTGAGCAATATTCGGACAGTGGGACCTTGGGACTGCCTGCACATGGGGGAGGGATGGGGAGATATGGAGAAGAGAAAATGACCTGATGTGTTGGGAGGGGGAAAGGACCTTGAATAAGGATATACAGAATAGAAAATGTGACTTCTTTGTTAATAATAATAATAATAATAATAATGAAAGATCAGTCTAATTTATATAGTAAAATAATCAAAACACCAAAATATACAAAGTAATGAACACAGAAAATTTCTCAATTGCACCCTGAGTATCAGTGTAGATTTCATATGCCCTTGGGTAGAAAATTAACAATATGTTATCTTCTCTTCTAGACATTATTTAGATGTTGAATAAAATAATTACTTGGGCTTCCCTTTTGTTGTTTTCTCTTTTCCTGTTACTCTGAAACATGTTTTAAAAAGTATCTGCCAAAAATGCTATCATCAAAGTTATGCCTGGTGTTTCTTTATATCATTGTGTTGTTTATCCTTATCCATAATTCATTATCTAAATATATAAATACAAAGACAGAACAAAGTATAAATAAATGAAAATACTGTGGCAAAAATCCCTCAGGGCCTAGCACTGAAACATAGTTCATTTTGCTTCTTATGATCACATTATCAGCAAACACAGATTGTCAAAGCTTTCTTAACCACTTTTTAAAAATCTAAAGTATTTAATTAATTATATTCATTTTAGAAGATGAAAATACTAAATTTGAGTTCTATTCATTTTGACCAACAAAAATCCAAAACTCACTACAATTTTAATATCATTTGCCTACAAATAGATTAATTACTCTGGCTGGATAATGAATGTTCACTTTGCTAAGGCAATCAAAAATGCATTTCTCAGCATGCTACAGTGGGTGAAAATGACATATCAGGAGAAGATAATACCCCATTCCTGGTCTTTTATCTTTTACTATTCTTCTTTCCTAATATGAGGTCTGGCAGATCTCTATTAAGAGTGGAACCATTAGACAGTGAACTTTTTTTAAATTTTTACAAATAATGTGAAGGACACAATGTTTAATGGCAGAAATTCATCTACCTTAAATACACTGAGAGACAAGACTTGGAGTATGAAGACTAAATGCTTTGTATTAATTGTGACTGTCTAGACTGAACAATTTACTATATAAAACAAGTTATTTTCAACTTCAATTTCACATTAAAATGTGAGTAGCTATCTACAAACATGGTGGAACCACTGAGAATTAGTGGCAGTTATTTGGAATACCAAAGAACATGTTTAAAACCAGCCTCATGTCTTGGTTACCTCTTGGTTAGTCTTTATAAGTGCATGCTTGAATATGCATCAAATCTGATCACTTTTACTATCCTTCCAAACATGAATCTTTAAAACAATATGTGAATGTCTGAAAAAATTAATGTATATTTCTCTGAAAATATTTTTAGTACAAATAAAGAAATTTCAGAATTTTTAAAAAATACATCAAAATTAGTATCATCCATGGCATTTTTGTCTTTTTTATTGTTGTTTGATAATCAATATCAAACTTTAATAAAAATGCACAACATTCAGAATAGCTAAAAATATATATATACTAATGAAACTTTTCTTTTCTCTAAAATCCATGAAACATAAAAAATCAAATCTAAAGCTCCTCAAGCCAGGTTAGACTCAGCTACAGATGAAGAAGGCACAGTTGCTCACTACTAATGCCCATGGATGCACTATGGCCATAACAAATTTCTGCTAAGCAACTCTTCTGCAATCAAACCAGATTTGTTTTCTTTTGGTGTGTGTGTGTGTGTGTGTGTGTGTGTGTGTGTGTGTGTGTATGTGTTTTAAATCACTTTATTCATTCATTATCTTTCAATGAAAATGAATGCTTTTCCTTAAAGTCCACTAATGAGTGTAAGGTGGTATCTCAAAGTTGTTTTGATTTGCATTTCTCTGATGGCTAAAGATGTTGAACAATTTTTTCCAGTGCATTTCAGCCATTTGTAATTATTCTGCTGAGAATTCTCTTTTTAGTTCTGAACTCCATTGTTTAATTAGGTTATACAGAGTTTTGGGCTCTAGTTTATTGAGGTCTTTATATATTTTAGAGATTAGTCCTCTGTCACTTGTAGGGTTGCTGAAATTCTTTTCCCATTCTGTAGGTTGTCATTTTCTTTTAATGACTGTTCCTGGCCTTACAGAAACTTCAGTTTCATGAGATCCCACTTATTGATTGTTGTTATTAGTGTCTGTGCTATTTGGGTAATATTAAGGAAGTGACCACTTGTACCAATGCATTTGTGGGTACTTCACTATTTCTTTTCTATCAAGTTCAGCATAGCTGGTTTTATGTTGAGGTAATTGATGCACTCAGATTTGAGTTTTGTGCAGGTTAACAGGCTTTGATATATTTGTATTTTTCTACATACTACCATTTAGTTATGCCAACCTAATCTGTTGAAGATACTATCTTTTTTCCATTGAATATTTTTGATCTCTTCATCAAAAATCAGGTGTTCATAGGTGTCTGAATTATTGTTAGGGTCTTCAATTTGATTCCATTGTTCCACAAGTCTGTTTTTATGCCAGTACCAAGCTGTTTTTAATACTGTAACTCTATAGTATAACTTGAAGTTGGGGATGGTGATGCCTCCTGAGGTTCATTTGTTGAGCAAAATTGTTTTAGCAAACCTGGCTTTTCTGTTATTCCAAATAAAATTTAGTATTGTTTTTTTCAAGGTCAATAAAAAAAAATGATGATGGGAATTGCATTGAATCTGTAGATTGCTTTTGGTAAGATTGCCATTTTTATTATGTTGATCCTACCTATTCAGAAACATGAGAGATCTTTGCATTTTCTGATATCCTCTTCAATTTCTTTCTTAAGAGATTTAAAGTTTTTGTTAAACAAATCTTTTGCTTTTGCAGCTATTATAAAGGGTGATGTTTCCCTTATTACTTTTTCAGTCTATTTGTCTTTAGTGAAAAAGAGGATTACTGATTTTTTTTGAATTAATCTTGTATCCTGCTACATTGCTGAAGGTGTTTATCAGGTGTATAAGTTCTCTGGTAGAATTTTGTGGGAAACTTATGTATACAATGATATCATTTGCAAATAGAGATAGTTTCACTTCTTTTTCAATTTGTATCCCTTTAATCTCCTTTTGTTCACTTATTGTATTGGCTAAAACTTTGAGAAATATATCAAATAATAAAGGGAAGAGGGGACAGCATTGTCAAGTTTGTGATTTTAGTGCGATTGCTTTGAGTTTCTCTTCATTTAGTTTGATGTTCGACATCAGCTTTTTGTAAATTGCCTTTATTATAATTAGGAATTTTCCCTGTATTCCTGATTTTTCCAGAGCTTTTATTACAAAGGAGTGTTGGACTTTGTCAAAGGCTTTTTCATCATCTAAGGAGATGATCATGTGTTATTTGTTCCTTCAATTTGTTTATATGATGGATGACATTTATAGTTTTGTGTGTATTGAACCATCCCTACATTTGTCAGATGATGTCTACTTGATTGTGGTGGATGACTTTTTTTGTATGTTGTTTTAATTGATTTGCCAAAATTTTTGTTGAGTATTTTTGCATCAATATTCATGAGGGAAATTGATCTGTAGTTCTCTTTCTTAGTTTTATCTTTGAGTGGCTTGGGTATAAGGATAATTGAGGCCTCACAAAAAGAGTTTGACAATATTCATTCAGTTTCCACTGTATGAACAATTTGTTGAGTATTGGTATTAGTTCTTTGAATGTCTGGTAGAATTCTGTTGTAAAGCTATCTTGTCTTGTCTTGTCTTGGGCTTTTTTTTTTTTGGTGGAGGGGGGACTTTTAACAATAGTTTAAATTTTCCTTGGTGTTATAAGTCTGTTTAGGTTTTCGATTTAATTTTGGTAATTGGTACTTGTCCAGAAAGCTGTCCATTTCTTTTAGGTTTTCGATTTTTGTGGAGTATAAATTTTTAAAGGATGACTTGATAATTCACTGGATTTCTGGGGGTTCTGTTGTTATGTCCCCCTTTTCATTTCCGATTTTGTTGATTTGGATTCTCTCTGTCTGCTTTTTAGTTAGTTTTGATAAGGGTTTGTCTATCTTGTTTACTTTCTCAAAGAAGCAATTTTTTGATTCATTGATTCTTTGTATTGTTCTATTTGTTTCTATTGTACTGATTTCAGCCAGAAGTTTGATTATTTCCTGCCATCTACTCCTTCTAGGTGAGTTTGCTTCTAATTGTTCTACAGCCTTCAGCTGAGTTGTTAAGCTTCTTGTGTGAGATTTCTCTTGGTTTTTTATATAGCCATCTATTTGTAGCTGGAAACTAAAAGTTATTTAAATAAACTCTGATGACATCAAGAAACTAGAGCTGATCAGGGCATGGTCAATGGGAAAGAGCCCTGGAAGAAGAAAGAGCCCGGCCCTTTTTTGATTTGTGGCGTGGTTTAAAAAAAAAAAAAAAGCTCAACTTAAAACTCTCCTACACACTGTTTCTCCCTTTTCCCCTCTAAATAACCTCTATACCATAAGTGACTTTAAAATAATAAATATTACCTAAATATATAAATATAACAGCCTAATAAGTTCCATGACATCAGTTAGCCACTAAACAAAAAAACTATTCTGATATTGACTGCTTGATAATATGCTATATAAACTAGACATATAGGTTCCATAAAAAAGTGACCTCTAAACTTTGACAAAATAGGCCAAAATGTGTTGGGCCCTTCTGAGGCCGCCGGGTTGAAGACCAGTGTAAATTCCTAAGCCTTCCTAGAGTTTGGCCACCTGTCTCTGGCCATAAACTCCACATGCCCAAGCTGCAAACCACAACCACTGAACAGCTTGGGATCAGAAACACCCTGGACTGACCCCTCGGATCCCACTCTAACTATAGGAACACCTGACTCACTCTTGAGGGAGGGGGGACAAAAATGGATTTGCCAGGAGTGGAGACTGAACTAAGCATTATTGGGTCAGTGGGACCATAGACTGTCTGCTGCCTGCCAAGGGAGGGGATGGGGAGTTGTGGAGAACAAAAAAAATGACCTAATGGGGTGGGAGGGGGATGGGACCTTGAATAAGGATATAGAGAGATGAAAAAAAAAAATCAGAGGGAAAGCTGAACACAAAGTAAATATATGTGTAGCAATCTTATTTGCATTATCAAAAAAAATAAAAATAAAGGCGAAGACTATAAAATTAAAAAAAAGCAAAAAAGGTATATTAAATATAAAACTTTAAACTCACAAAAATAAAATAAATAATAAAATACTTTCTTTAAATTTATTAATTACAAATAAACTAAATACTATAACTGTAATTCCTACTTAAGAGCTGTTCTATTATAATTTTGCTATATAAAAATTAAAACCCTTCTTTTTAATTAAACAAAAATAATAATAAAATATTATCTATATGGTATAAATAAAAAACTATTTTGGCCTATATAAAACACTATTAAAATAAATAAAATATCAAAAAACAGACAAACAAACAAACAAACAAAAAACAAAATTAGTCAGTCTCCATCCAACCACCCATAAAGAAGATGAACATATAACAAATCCAAATAAATCACAGGCCGAGCCACATGACAAAAAATTAATAAACATAAGTTAAAATTAAAAAAATAACTAATAATATACTTAAAACATAGGCCAAACAATATAAAATTAATATAAATTTCTAATTCATTTCTTTAAAAAACAAAATCCACCACAGGCCAAATCAATACCTCCAGGCCCAAGCAGGCCACAAAATCTTCTACAATATATATTGCTATAAATTTTCCTCTTAACACTGCTTTCATTGTGTGCCATGATCTTGGGTATATTGTGGATTCATTTTCATTAAATTCTAGAAATTCCTTGATATCTTTCTTAAATTCTTCCCCGACCCAGTGGTGGTTCAATGTAGAGATGTTCAGTTTCCAAGAGTTTGTAAGCTTTCTGTGATTTTTGATGTTGCATGGTGGTCTGATATGATGCAAGGGATTATTCCCATTATTTTTATCTATTGATATGTTTCTTATGACCAAGTATATGGTCAATTTTAAAGAAAGTTCTATGGGGTGTTGAGAAATGTGTATATTCCTTTGTGTTTGGAAGAAAGCATCTGTAAATATCTATTAAGTCTATTTGCATCATAACATCTATTAGACTCCTTATTTCTTTTTTGAGTCTTTGTATGGTTGAACTTTCCAAGGGTGAAAGTGAGATATTGAAGTCTCCCACTATTAGAGTATGATATTTGATGTGGGGTTTAAGCTTTTGTAGTGTTTCTTTTACATAAGAAGTTACCCTTATATGAGGCACATAAACATTCAGGATTGAGATCTTGTCTTCATTGACTTTACCTGAGACAAATAAATAACATCCTGATCTCTCTTGATTGATTTTAGTTTGATATCTACTTTGTTAGATATTAAGACAGCAACGGCAGCTTGTTTCTTCGGGCCATTTAATTAAAAATTCTTTTACAACCCCTTACTCTGAGCCTGTTTTTATATTTGGAGTTGAGGTGTGTTTGTTGTTTGCAGCAGAAGTTGACTTTTGTTTTTTATCCATCATGTTAGTGTGTGTCTTTTTGTAGGTGAATTGAGTCCATTGATTTTAAGGGATGTTAATGAGCACTGATTGTTACTTTCTGTTATTTCTGGTGATAGTTTGTGTGTATTTCCTTTCTTAGGGTTTTTCTTCTGTGGGATTATCGATTATTTGTGGTTTCATGGGTGTATCTGGGTTCCTTATGTTGAAGTTTTCCCTCAAGTACTTTCTGTAGTGCTGGATTTGTGGATAGGTATTGTTTCAACTTGTCTTTGTCATAAAATATCTTGCTTACTCCACCTATGGTGATTAGTAGTTTTGCTGATATAGTAGTCTAGGTTGGCAGCCATGCTCTTTTAGTGTCTGTATAACTTCTGAGCAGGATCCTTTTGCTTTCATTGTTTCTATTGAATAGTTTGGCATTATTATGATGGGTCTTGCTTCATAGGTAAGCTGGCCCTTTACCTTTGCAGGTCTTAATGTTTTTCTTTGTTCCGTATGTTTTGTGGCTTAATGAATATATGGTGAGCAGACTTTTTTGGGGGGTGTAATCTATTTGGTGTTCTGTAAGCTTCGTGTATCTTCATAGGCATTTCCTTCTTTAGGCTGGGAAAGTTTTCTTCTGTGATTTTATTGAATACATTATCTGTTTCTTTGAGCTGGTTTCCTTCTTCTTCCATTCCTATTATTCTCAGGGTTTGTCCCTTCCTGGTTTCCCAAATTTCTTGAACATTTTTTGCTATGGCCCTTTTTGGTGTTTTCTTTGAGTGATTTATCTATTTCCACTATTGAGTCTTCCACTCCAGAGATTCATTCTTCCATCTCTTGGATTCTGTTGCTTATGCTTATACCTGTGATTCCAGAACATTTCTTCAGATTCTCTGTTTCATCCTTTGATTTGTTTTGTGCCTACTTTATTGTTTCTATTTCAATTATTAGTTCCTGGAAGGATTCTTTCATTTGTTGGATATCTCTTTCTTGATTTTCTTTGTTTTCTTTCAAAGATTTGTTCATCTCTTCCAATTTTTTATTTGTTTTTTCTTCTATTTCTTTAAGATTCTTTTCATGTCCTCTTTTAAGGCTTTTTTAATTTCCATAAAGGTATTTGTATTGTTGTTTCCTTCTGCTTCCTCTTTGTTGTTCTATTCAGGTCTTGGTGTTGTAGAACCATCAGCTTCTTCTGGTGGTGCCTTGTTGTACTTTAAGTTGTTATATGTATTCTTGCACTGACATCTGCCCATTACTTCCTTCAATCACTCTTAGTCAGGACTTAGTGGAATATTTGTTTGTTGTTGCTACAGTGGTTTTGTGTCTCTTGTCTGCCTTGTACACAGTGTCTGCACAATTTTATACTCTGGTCAGAACATGGGGTTCGCACTATCTGAAGCCACCTTACTCCCAATTGTCCTCAGACACCAAGGGGTCATGCTGTTCAGAGAGAAGTCCTGCCCTTTGTGATGATGCACCTGCCTTGAAGGTGGGGCCCTGGGCATCTGTGATGTAACTCCTGAGATTGCTGGGGAAAACTTCTCTCAGCCCTGGTCCAAGGCAGGCCTCCCACTTCATCCTGGACCTGAGATCCTCACTGTCTCTGTTCTTAAAAATTTGATAAAACTAAAGTTTGCTGTGTGAAAGGTAAAGGTATAGAAGGGAGATTGCTGGAAGTCATTTTAAAGTATCTATTTTACTAATTAAATATATTATTTAGCATTATATTCATTCAACTCCTGAGATTTATGCATATCATATATATATTAGATCTACTTTAAATACAATTAAGTTTTCAATATCACTTGATGATTTGTTATGAAGTATTGAACTTTATGCTTAGATTATGTGCTATGAATAATGAAAAATGAGTAAATAATCTGTGTATATAAATAAAATACCAGGAAGAATTCAAATTGGACATTTTGAATGGGATCTAGATTAGCAAATTGGTAAAAATGACTTGGCATCACATGACAAACCCTATCACTTATCATACAACAGGTCAATGGCATTTATAGAAGTTTAGCTTGAGGCAAAATCAGACACCATAATTGATTTGTAATATTTCATGATCAGTATTGTAATAAATTAACCAGAGCAATCTGCATATCACAACAGAATATATCTTATTTGCATTTTTTAAATGACATGATAACATATGTTGTGTTTTTCTGAGACAGAGGAGTGAGGAAATTAAAATTGTTGCTATGTGTAAGGAAGAGGAAAATAAAGAGGGTTAACCCAAAGTGCACAAGAGAAATACATAGATTAAGATTATAACTTCTTGATTTTAGCCGTATAATCATAAGCATGATTTTGTATGAACTTGGAGTTAAATAATATGTCTATTTTAATACATTTTTAAGAAAAATGATATTTTTCTTTACTGTGAACTTTTATTAATTTAGTTAAGATTTTTTTCTTTTTATTATGAATGAAATCATATTTTTTGTCCATGTATACCCTTGTTCAAACTCCCTTCCCCCTCCCGCCCCTTCCAGTAACTCTTTCTTCTCCACATCTCTTTATCTCCTCCCAAGCAAGGGCAGGAGGTTCCCAAGGTCCCAATGTGGCTTAGTTCAGCATCCACTCCCAGCAGATCCGCTTTCCTCACCCCAACATCAAGACTAGGTCAGGTGTTCCTCTGGAAGGAATGGACTCCAAGGTTCCAGTCCAAGGTGTTTCAGATTCCAAGCTGTTCAGTGGCTGTGATTTGCAGCTAAGACATGCTTTGATTTTTGCTTTTGTGTTTTAAGTGCACTAATGAGTGAGATATTAATTTTTACAATCATAATTATATTGATTTAAATGTATGCTAACCTTTATCTATATATACATATTTATGTATGTATAACTATATATCCAATGTATTTGTAATATTGAGTAGTAGTATAGAAGAAAAATTAAATAAAAAATTTAAGTTTATACATTGAAGAAGGACTGACTTCTAACTAATCTAATAGAGTATTAGTCAAAATGCAAAATAGATTCATTTTGAAATTTATATTAATATATTGAAAATAGAACCCAGAACCTTTAAGGCTTAGACATGATACCATATTTAATGTACCAATTGGTAGCTGAAGTCTTACTCTTCCCATTAATATATGTCACATGCTTTGTGCTTTACAAATGATATTAAGAGTAAAGGTGTCATTATTATTAGTTCAATGTTTCCCACAAATAGCTTAATTGATATTTTACCTTCCTTTCTTTCTTCATAGATTTCTGCTTTTGAAAGTGTTGCTAATTCTTTGTCATCTACTTCTTCACAATTACAAAAACATTCTGTAACAAGTCAGTTCTGAAATTGATTCATCTGATCATTTATTTTATTTAAAAGTGTTAGTAATATTTTTCATAATATGCTAAAATATACTAATCTCAAATTTTGGTTTTTCATTATCTGATGAGTGTTAACTGCTTGTAAGTATAAGACAGTTTTGTGATAGTTAGCTATGCACTGATTGCACTTTATAACCTTTAATACAAAACACATTTAATTTCCTAACTTAGATCTGAGTTTCAGAGCTTCATACCTCATTTCAAAAACAATATAATAATGGATAAAATATCTTAAAATGTTTTACAGTGTACACACAATTTCAAAGTCAGTAAAAGAAAGAAAATGTACCAGAAGTAAGAAATGAAAAGGAAACTCAAACACAGAGCATTTAACAGTTATTAAATTCAAACAGTGAAGCTAGGGATTAAAGTCACACCTGAACACTGAGCTGGTAGCAGCAATACTTGGAAAGGAAGAAGGTGAAAATGAATCTCTACAAAAATGCATGTGCCTTGAAGGACTAAGGACAGAGAACTGAAGCAAACAGCCCTCCTTGAGACTTGGGAAGCAATAGAATTACTTCAAATAACTGGCAGGCATGTGTGCCCCTGAAACTCAAGTGAATGGGAAGTCCCCACCTTTCTGAAATAGTGTTTGAATGAGTTTCCATAATAGATTTAAAAACTGAACCTACAAGAGCTATAGCAACGTTTAATCACAGTTCAACGAATGAAGAGAAAAAGCTAATAGACACAAAAATTAAATGTGAATTTGGTAAACTAAAGTACAGAAATAGTAACATAGACAAATCCTTCTTAAAGAAAGTTAACATATTTTTCTTGTTAGGTAAAGTACATATGTGAGCATAAAATATTATTGTTAGAAAAGAGGTAATTAATTATCTAAACATGAAATACCTATTCAATAAAAGATTTTTGAAATCTCTGCATAAACTGTGCATATTGACATAAGAAATATTAAGACAATACCTTTTTTGTTTTCTTTTATTTTATTATGAATAAAGTCATATCTTTTATATGTGTATATCCTTGTTCAAGCTCCTTTTCACCTCCCACCCCATCCAGCCACTCTCTCTTTCTAAACATCTATTTAAATCCTCCCCAGAAAGGGCTGGAGGTCCCAAAGTCCAAATATGGCTTAGATCAGCATTCACTCCTGACAGATCCAATTTTCTCACCCCATCATCAAGACTGAGTCAGTTGTTCCTCTGGAGGGAATGGGCTCCAAGGTGCCAGTCCAAGGTGTTTCAGATCCCAAGCTGTTCAGTGTTTGTCATTTGTAGCTTAGACATATTTTGCTTTTCGGTTTTTGTTTAGTGTCCACTAATGAGTGGGTATATCCCCTGCTTATCTTTCTGAGTTTGTGATACCTCACTCAGTAGGATATTCTCCAAATCCATCCATTTGCCTGCAAATTTTAGGATATCATTTTTTCTTAATATTGAGTAAAAGGTCTCCATTGTGAAGATGAACCACAGTTTGTTAATCCATTCTTCAGTTGAGGGGCATCTAGGTTGTTTCCAGGTTCTTGCTATTACAAATAATGCTGCTATGAACATAGTTAACATAATGATTTGGAGTGCTAATATGAATCTTTAGAGTATATGCCCAGAAGTGATTTCCTTGGATCCTTGGGGAGATAGATTTCCAGTTTTTTGAGAAACTGCCACACTGTATTCCAGAGTGGCTGAACAAGCTTATACTCCCACCAACAATGGAGAAGTGTTCCCCTTGCTCCACAACCCCTCCAGCATAGGCTATCGTCTGTATCTTTTATATTAGCCAATCTGACAGTTGTAAGGTGGTATCTCAAAGTTGTTTTGATTTGCATTTCTCTGATGGCTAAAGATGTTGAGCACGTTTTTAAGTGCCTTTCAGCCATTTATAATTCTTCTGTGGAGAATTCCCTTTTAAGTTCTGAACCCCAATTTTTGATTGAGTTATTCAAAATTTTGCCTCTAGTTTCTTGAGCTTTCTATATATATTAGAGATCAGTCCTCTGTTACTTGTAGGGTTGGTGAAAATATTTTCCTATTCTATAGGCTACTGTTTGGTACTATTGACTGTGGCCTTGGCTTTACAGAAGTTTCTCAGTTTCAGAAGGTCCCACTTATAGATTGTTGTTCTTAGTGTCGGTGCAAATGGTGTTATATTGAGGAAGTGGTCATCTGTACAAATTTGTTGGAGGATATTTCCCAATTTCTTTTCTATCAAGTTCAGCACGGTTGGGTTTATGGTGAGATCTTTGATTCACTTGGATTTGAGTTTTGTGCAGGGTGACAGGCTTGGATCTATTTGCATTTTTTTACACACTACCATCCACCTATGCCAAAACCAATTGTTAAAGATACTATCTTTCTTCCATTAAATATTTTAAGACACTTTTTCAAAGATCAGATGTTCATACATTTTTGAATTAATTCCTGGATTCTCAATTCTATTCCATTGATTCACAAGTTTGTTTTTATGCCAGTACCAGGCTGTTTTTATTAGTGTAGCTATATAGTATAACTTGTAGTCAGGGATGGTGATGCCTCCTGAAGTTCTTTTGTTAAGCAAAATTGTTTTGGCAATTCTGGCATGCCTGTTATACCAAATAAAGTTCAGTATTGCTCTTTCAAGGCCCGTAAAATTTTCTGTTTGGATTTGGATGGGAAGTGCATTGAGTCTGCAGATTGCTTTTGGTAGAATTGCCATTTTTACTATGTTGGTCCTACCTATCCAGGAACAAGGGTGATCTTTCCATTTCTGATATCCTCTTCAATTTCTTTCTTCAGTGATTTAAAAGTTTTGTTTAATAACTCTGTTACTTCTTTGGTTATAGTTACTCCAAGGTATTTAATGCTACTTGAAATTATTAAAAACAGTGATGTTTCCCTTATTTCTTTTTCAGCCCTTTTATCTTTAATGTATAGGGGGCCACTGATTTCTTCAAGTTAATCTTGTATCCTCCTACATTGCTGAATGAGTTTATCAGGTGTTTAAGTTTCCTAGTAGAATTTTGTGGGTCACTTATGTATGCAATCATTTCAACTGCAAATAGAGATAGTTTCACTTCTTCTTTTCCAGTTTGTATCCCTTTAATCTCCTTTTGTTCTCTTATTGTTTTAGCTAAAACTTCAGGAACTATATTGAATGGATAAGGGGAGAGAGGACATACTTGTCTAGTTCTTGATTTCAGTGGTATTGCTTTGAATTTTACACCATTAAGTTTGATGTTGGATGTCGGTGTCTTGTACAACACCTTTTTTATATTTACATATTCCCCCTGTATTCCTGATCTCTCCAGGGCTTTTATCATGAAGGAGTGTTGGATTCTGTCAAAGGCTTTTTCAGAGGGTCAGGATATAATCATGTGGTTTTTCTCCTTCAGTTTGTTTATATGATGGATGACATTTATGGTTTTTCTTATGTTGAGCCATACCTGCACTTGTTGGATGAAGCCTACTTGGTCATGGTGGAGGATACTTCTTATATATCATTGTATTTTTTACAAAGTTATGTTGAGAATTTTAGCATCAATATTCATGAGGGAAACTGGTCTGTAATTCTCCTTCTTTGTTGTGTCTTTGAGTGGCTTGGGTATTAGGGTAATTGTGATCTCATAAAAGGAATTTGGCAATATTCCTTCAGTTTCTACTATGTGAAATAGTTTGAGGTGTAATAGTAGTAATTCTTCTTTGAATGTCTGGTAGAAATCTGCACTGAAACCATCTAAACCTGGACTTTTTTACTTAGGAGGCTTTCAATGACAACTTCAATTCCCTTTATGGTTATAGACTGTTTAGGTAACTAAAATTTTCTTTATTTAATTTTGGTAAGTGGTACTTGTCCAATAGGTATCCATTTCTTCTAGGTTTTCCATTTTTGTTGGATATAGATTTTTGAAGTATGACCTGATAATTCTCTCGATATCCTGGAGGTCTGTTGTTATGTCCCTCTTTTCATTTCTGATTTTGTTGATTTGGACACTCTCTCTCTGCTTTTGATTAGTTTGAATAAGGGCTTATCTATCTTGTTGATTTTCTCAAAGAACCAACTCTTTCATTCATTGATTCTTTGTATTGTTCTTTTTGTTTCAATTGTATTTATTTAAGCACTAAGTTTGATTATTTTCTGCCTTCTACTCCTTCTAGGTGAGTTTGCTTCTAATTGTTCTAAGCCTTTCAGCTGAGCTGCTAGTTCTCTAGTGTGAGATTTCTCTAGAATTTTCTTTTTTTTTCTTTTTAATTATGAATAAAGAAGTCACATTTTCTATCCTTGTATATTCTTGTTTAAGGTCCCATCCCCCTCCCAACACATCAGGTCATTCTCTCTTCTCCACATATACCCATCCCCCCATGGGCAGGTGGTCTCAATGTCCCAAGGTCCCAATATTGCACAGTTTAGCCTCCACTCCTGGCAATTCCAGTTTTCTTCCCCCAACATCGAGACTGAGTCAGGTGTTACTTTAGTGGAAGTAGATCCAAGGTGTCAGTACAAGGTGTTCCCAATCCCAAGCTGTTCAGGGGTTGTAGTTTGAAGCTTTATTTGTTTTGTTTAGAGTCCACTAATGAGTAAGTACATCCCCTGCATATCTTTCTGGGTTTGGGATACCTCACTCTGAAGGATATTCTCCAAATTTATCCATTTGCCTGCAAATTTTGGATATCACTTTTTCTTACAGCTGAGTAGTAGTACTCCATTGTGTAGATGTGACACAACTTGTTAATCCATTCTTTAGTTGAGGGGCATCTAGATGGATTCCAGGTTCTTGCTATAACAAATAATTCTTCTCTGAACATATTTGAGCTAAAGCCATTGGAGTGCAACTGTGTGTCTTTAGGGTATACACCCAGAAGTGGTAATGCTGGGTCCATGGGGAGATTGCTTCTCAATTTTCTGAAAAATAGCCATACTGCATTCCAGAGTGGCTGAACAAGCTCACACTCCCACCAACAATGGAGGAGTGTTCCCTTTGCTCAGCATCCTCTACAGCATAGGCTGTCATCTGTGTCTTTTAATCTTAGCCAATATGACAGGTGTCATGTGGAATCTCAAAGATGTTTTGATTTGCATTTTTCTGATGGCTAAAGACGATGAGCACTTTTTCAAGTGCCTTTCAGCCATTCATAATTCTGCTGAGAATTCCCTTTTCAGTTCTGTACTGCATTTTTTGATTGGGTTATTCAATGTTTTGGGCTCTAGTTTCTTGAATTTTTTATATATTTTAGAGATCAGTCCTCTATCAATTTCAGTGTTGGTGAAAATCTTTTCCCATTCTATAGGCTGTAATTTGTCCTATTGACAGTGTCCTTGGCTTTACAGAAGCTTCTCAGTTTCATAAGGTCCCACTTATTGATTGTTGATCTTAGTGTCTGTGCCACTGGTGTTATATTTAGGAAGTGGTGGCCTGTGCCAATTTCTAGAAGTGTATTTCCCACTTTCTTTTCTATCAAATTCAGCATGGCTAGGTTTATGTTGAGGTCTTTGATCCACTTGGATTTGAGTTTTGTGCAGAGTGGCAGGCTTGGATCTCTTTGAAATTTTCTACACACTGCCATCCAGCTATGGAAACACCATTTGTTAAAGACACTATCTTTGTTTCCATTGAATAGTTTGGGCTTCTTTGTCAAAGTTCAGGTGTTCATAGGTTTTTGGGTTAATATCTGGTTCCTCAATTCTATTCCATTGATCCACAAGTCTGATTTAATGTCAGTACCAGGCTGTTTTTATTAGTGTAGCTCTATAGAATAACTGGAAGGCAGAGGAAGTGATGCCTCCTCAGTTCTTTTGTTGAGCAAAATTGTTTTGGAAATCCTGGCTTTCGTGTTATTCCAAATGAAATTGAGTATTGTTTTTCAAGGTCCAAAAAATATTGTGTTGGAATTTTGATGGGCAGTGCATTGAATCTGTAGATTGCTTTTTGTAGAGTTGCCATTTTTACTATGTTGATCCTACCTATCAAGGAACATAGGAGTGCTCTCCATTTTCTGATATCCTCTTCAATTTCTTTCTTTAGTGATTTAAAATTTTTGTCAAATAAATCTGTTACTTCTTTGGTTAGAGTTACTCCAAGGTATTTAATACTATTTGCAGCTACTATAAAGGTTGACGTTTCTCTTATTACTTTTTCATTCCTTTTATCTTTAGTGTATAGAATGGCTACTGATTTCTTTGAGTTAATCTTGTATCCTGCTGCACTGCTGAAGGTGTTTATCAGCCATAGAGGTTCCTTGCAAGAATTTTGTGGGTCACTTAAGTATACAATCATATCATCTGTAAATACAGATAGGTTCACTACTTCTTTTCCAATTTGTAACCCCTTAACTTCCTTTCATTCTCTTATTGCTTTAGCTAAAACTTCAAGAACTATATTGAATAGATATGGGGAGAGAGAACATACTTGTCTAGTTCTTGATTTTAGTGCGGTTCCGTTGAGTTTTTCTCCATTAAGTTTGATGCTGGCTTTCTGATTCTTGTAGATCGCCTTTATTATATTGTGATATTGTCGCTGTATTTCTGACTTCTCCAGAGCTTATATCATAAAGGAATGTTGGATTCTGTCAAAGGAAAGCCATTTTCAGCATCTAAGGATATGATCATGTGGTTTTGTTCCTTTAGTTTGTTTATATGATGGATAACGTTTACGGTTTTTCGTATGTTAAACCTGCCCTGCATTTCTGGGATGAAGCTTACTTGGTCATGGTGGGTGATATTTTTTTATATATTCTTGTATACGGTTTGACAAAATTTTTTGAGAATTTTAGCATCAATATTCACGAGGGACATTGGTTTCTAATTTTCCTTCTTTGTTGTGTCTTTGAGTGCCTTGGGTATTAGGGTAATTGTTGCCTCATAAATGGAATTTGGCAATATTCCTTCAGTTTCTACCATGTGAAATTGTTTGTGATGTAATAGTAGTAATTTTTTAAATGTGTGATAGTTTCTGCACTGAAACCATCTAGACCTGGGCTTTTATTTTTGGAGACACTTTTATTGATTGCTTCAATTTCCTTAAGGATTACAGGTCTGTTTAGGTAATTAATCTGGTCATCATTTAATTTTGGTAAACGGTACCTCCAGAAAGCTATCCATTTATTCTAGGTATGCCAATTTTCTGGAATATAGATTTTCAATGTATGATCTGATAATTCTCTGGATTTCTGTGGGTTTCTTATTGTGTCCCCCTTTTCATTTGTGATTTTGTTATCTTGGACACTCTCTCTCTGCTTTTGATTAGTTTGGATAAGAGCTTATCTATCTTGTTGATTTTCTCAAAGAACCAACTCTTTGATTCATTGATTCTTTGTATTATTCTTTTTCTATCAGTTGTATTGATTTCAGCTCTAAGTTTGATTATTTCCTGCCATCTACTCCGTCTTTGCTTCTAATTGTTCTAATTGCAGCCGAGCTGTTAGTTCTCTAGTGTGGGATTTCTCTAGATTTTTCATATAGGCTTCTAGCACTATAGATATTCCTCTGAAGACTGATTTCATTGTGTCCAACAATTTTGGATACATTGTGGAATCATTTTCATTAAATTCTATGAAGATTTTGATTTCTTTCTTAATTTCTTCCTTGACCGAGAGGTGGTTGAGATGAATGATGTTTAGTTTCCATGAGTTGGTAGACTTTCTTTGATTTTTGATATTGTTGAACTCTAACATTAGGCCCTGGTGGTCCAATATCTTGCAAGGGATTATTTTCATTTTTTTAACTGTTGATATTTGCTTTATGATCAATTATGTGGTCAATTTTAGAGAAAGTTCTATGAAGAGATGAGAAATATGTATATTCCTTTGCATTTGGGTGAAGTTTCTGTAGATATCTATTAAATCCTTTTGCATCATAACCTCTGTTAGACTCCTTAGTTCTCTGTTGAGTCTCTGTCTGCTTGACCTATCCAGGGTTGAAAGTGGGGTATTGAAGTCTGTCACTATTAGGGTGTGAGAACTGATATGGGATTTGAGCTTTAGCGATGTTTGCTTTACATAGGTAGGTGCCCTTTTATTAGGGGCATAAATATTCAGGATTGAAATCTGCTTTTGACCAATATTTCCTGTGATGAATAAGTAATGACCAACTTGTTCCCTTTTAATTGCTTTTAGCTTAAAGTCTGCTTGTTATTCCCAGCTTGTTTCTTAGGAACATTTGGTTGGAAAATATTTTCCCAAACCTTTACTCTGAGCCTATGTCTGTCTTTGTGGTTGTCCTGTGTTTCTTGTAGGCAACAGAAGGATGGCTTCAGTTTCTGTATCCATCTTGTTAGTGTGTGTCTTTTTATAGGTGAGTTGAATCTATTGATATTAAGGGATGTTAGTGATCAATGATTAGTATTTCCTACTATTTTTGGTGATAACTTGTTTGTATTTCCTTTCTCTGGGGTACTCTTCCGTATGATTATTGATTGTTGTTTCATTGATGTATCTGGGATCCTTAGGTTGGAGTTTTCCCTCTAATGCTCTCTTTTCTGCTGGATTGGTAGATAGGTTTTGTTTCAGTCTGACTTTGTAATGAAATATTTTGTTTACTCCATCTATGATGATTGATAATTTTGTAGGGCATAGTATTCTAGTTTGGCAGCCATGATCTTTTAGTGTCTGTATAACTTCTGACCAAGCCCTTCTAGCTTTCATCGTTTCCATTAAATAGTCAGGTGTTATTCTGATGGGTCTGCCTTTATAGGTAAGTTGGCCCTTTTCTTTTGCAGCTCTTAAAATATTTTCTTTGTTCGTATGTTTTGTGGCTTGATTATTATATGACGTGCTGACTTTTTTGTGGTCATATCTACTTGGTGTTCTGTAAGCTTCTTGTATCTTTATAGGCATTTCCTACTTCAGTTAGGAAAGTTTTCTTCTATTGTTTTTATTGAATTCATTATCTGTTTATTTGAGCTGGTATTCTTCTTCTTCTTCTATTCCTATTATTCTCCAGTTAGGTCTTTTCATGGTGTCCCAGATTTCCTGAACATTTTGTTTTATGGCTTTTTTTGTTTGTTTGTTTTAGTATTTTCTTTGACTGATGTATCTATTTCTGTTCTTCCCCTTCAGAGTTTCCCTTTCTATCTCTTGGATTCTGTTGGTTATGCTTGTATCTGTAGTTCAAGCTCTTTTCTTTAGATTTTTTATTGCCATCTTTACCTCATTTTGTGCCTTTTTATTGCTTCTATTTCAGTTTTTAGTTCCTGGAATGTTTCTTTCATTTTTTGGTTTACCTTTTCTGGGTTTTCTTCCAAGGATTTGTTCATCTCTTCCAATTTTTTATTTGTATTTTCTTCTATTTCTTTAAGGGAATTTTTCATATCTTCTTTGAGGGCTTCAATGATCTTCAAAAAGTTGTTTTTGGTGATGCTTTCTTCTGTTTCCTCTTCATTGCTTTGTTCAGGTCTTTTAGTTGTAGAACCACCTCTTTTTTCTGGAGTTACCTTGCTGTTATTTATATTATTATATGTTTTTTTTCATTGGTGTCTGCCCATGGCTTCAGTGGTTTACAATTAGGTGGCTCCTGGTTAGTTGTGGCAAGTGGGCTTGTGTGTCTCCTGTAGCCTCTGAGCAAGCAGTCTGCTCAATTTCTGACTCTGCTCTCGGCAGATGTCTAAATTTCAAGACCTCAGTTCTTCTCTGATAATGCAGTTGGAGGTTGGGTGGCCATGCATGTTCTCCTGTATTAGTAGCACCTGAAGGAGCCTGTCACAGCCAAACTCTACTCCTGTCTGCTAAGGAGTATGTGGAGACATGCGCCACAGACTGACCCTGGTCCCAGAACACAACTTTCCCAGGCAGGGATTCAGCACCGGGGCCTGCTCACCTCAACTCACCTCTGGGTGAAGTCTCAGTCTGGATTTTAAAGTCTTCAGTCTCTATAGGATTTTCATATAGGCATCTAGTTGTATGAATTTTTCTCTTAAGACTCCTTTCATTGTGTCTCACCAGTTTGGTTACATTGTGGATTCATTTTCACTAAATTCTAGGAAGACTTTGATATCTTCCTTAATTTCCTGCTTGACCCAGAGGTGGTTCAGCTGAGAGATAGTTTCCATGAGTTGGTAGGCTTTCTGTGATTTTTGATGTTGTTGAACTCTAACTTTAGGCCCTGCTGGTCAGATATGATACAATGGATTATTTCCATTTTTTTGTATCTGTTGATATTTGTTTTATGACCAGTTATGTGGTCAATTTTAGATAAATTTCCATGTGGTGCTGAGAAATATTTATATTCCTTTCCATTTGGGTAAAAGCTTTTGTAAATATCTATCAAATCCATTTGCATCATAATTCTGTTATACTCCTTATTTCTCTGTTGAGTCTCTGGTTGACCTATCCAAGGGTGAAAGTGTGGTATTGATGTCTCCAACTATTATAGTTTGATAATTGATGTGGGATTTGAGCTTTAGTAGTGTTTCTTTTATATAGATAGGTTCCCGTATATTAGGGGCATAAATATTCAGGATTGAAATCTCCTCTTGACCACTTTGTCCTGGGATGAATAAGTAATGGTCATCTTAGTCCCTTTTAATTGATTTTGTTTAAAGTCCACTTTGTTAGATATTAGGATGGCAACCCCAGCTTGTTTCTTAGGGCCATTTGATAGGAAAATATTTTCCCAACCCTTTACTTTGAGCTTGTGTCTGTCTTTGTGGTTGAGGTGTGTTTCTTGTATGCAGCAGAAGGATTGCTGAATTGTCCTTCCCTTATAGTCACATTGGGGGTTATTCAAATTGTTATCATAGAACCTATATCCAATGACTGATGAATGCACATGCTGATACCTACCACCAAAAACTTGGTAGATCTCCTGGAGTTCAGTTGAAGAGAGGGAAGAACAAGGAGTCAGGATCTCAAGGGACAAAACTCCATGGACAGCTTACCTAAGGAAATGGGAATTAAAGAACTATGGGCTCTCAGTTTTAGAGCCTTCATGGATCTGAATTAGACCTTATAAAAGCGAGGGTGACAGTGTGTAGATGGGTCTGATAGGGGGGCACCTGGCTATGGGAACAGGAATAATCTTGATTACATGAACTGGCTCTTTAGAGCCTAATCGTTATAGAGGGATGCCTTGTTCACCCTTGATACAGGAAGGAAAGGATGGGTCCAGTCTTAACCTCCCTGTGTTGACTACACAAGGAAGGCCTTGTTCTCTTTGCAAAGTAGATGTGATTAGGAGGGGCATGAGAAGAAGCAGGAGAAGGGGAGGAAGGAGTAACAGTTGAGGGTATATAAAAGCGGGGAGAAATTTCTTAAATAAACTGTGAAAAACAGAATAAGTATCTTAATAAAGGAAGGCATTTGGGGATGAGGGAGAAACCTGGTGTTAGGGAAATTTTCACAAAATCCACAAGGATGACTCCAACTTCGAATACTAGGAATATTGGAGTGAATGCTTAAGCTGACCTACCCAGATAATCATATTGATGAGTACTCTGTCATTTTAGAGCCTTCAGCTAGTAACTGATGAGAGCAGATTCAGAGATCTACAACCAGTTAACAGGCTGAGCTCCCAAAATCCAGTAGAAGAAAAGAAAAAAGAATTGTATGTGTAAGGTCTTGGGGGGGGAGGGGTCAAGTTCATAAAGTGGAAATCTAAAGAGACAACTAAAGCAAGCTAACTGGAACTCATAAATTTCAGACCTAGGCTGTGCAGCCTACATGAAACCAAGCTATGCCCTTTGTATGCAGAAGATTGTTGTGTAGCTTCTGTTAAAGTTGACCCTGACAATGAGATCAGGATCTATTTCTGGTGCATGAGCCAACTTTTTGGAGCCCATTCCTTAGGGTAGATTGCCTTGCTCAGTCTTGATGGAGGAAGAGGGTCCTCTTTCAACTGAGTGTACCAGGCTTAGCTCACTTGCCATTGTAGGCCTTTCGATTTTAGAAAAGAAAATGAAGTAGGGAAACTAGAAGGAGGGGAAAAGAAGGATGGGAGGGCCAACTGTGGTTGGTACATAAAATGAATAAAAATCAATTTCTTAAATTAAAAAAATGGCAGTGCTCAGCATAGCATTTGTGTATGAATATAAACATGCATATATAATGGGCAACTTTATGCCATTTCCATTTAGATAAATGGATACATTAAGTTTCCTCGTAGGCCCTTTAACCTCTTTGTCATAGGTTTTTGACCAGATTACACTATGACTACTATGTAGGAATTCCCTTCTTTGGAGAAAATAACTAAATCTAATCAGAGAATAGTTGGTCTCCCGAGATAACTGGACAATGGTTAGACAAGCATATATGCTCTGCCAGCCTGGTTACTGTTCTTTATATATATATAGAAACCCATATAATATTTTCAATCTTAAGATGTAATTAAACAGAATTATTATGCTCATATAAGTATTTTCATTTATTTGCTTATCTACATTTGCATATAATATTTTTCTACTAATATTCATAAATAGCATATTTTTATACAAATATTATTTATAACTCATTTTCCCTGAAATACTGTTTAAAGTTACATTTCATTACTAGTTATAAAATCTTTAATTGACTCTTTTCTGTCTGAAGTAACACTTTGAAGAAACAATCTTACTCTTGAGTGTTAAGTAGAGAGAAAAACATGTTAGATGTAGTTGATCAATAGTATCTTTGATTTCTTCATTTTTATTATTACAATATACAGCTAAAACAAACTAAACATTTTTGGGAGTACCGATCTTTTTTTGTAGTTTTTAATATTTTATATACTTCTTTTATTTTCTTGCTGAGAACTCATTAAAACTCTTGTCTATATTAAAATAGTTTGAGTGGTTCTCAAACTAAAATGTTCCAAATTCAGTCTTTCTAAATTTAATTTTATTCTGCTACATAATGTAAATGTTTCTAGTGCAAACAGATGCTTCATCCAATAATTTTCCTAAAGGTTAAGAAACTAATTAAAACAAGTATGCAATTTAAAAAGAAAATTGTGCATCTCATTGCAGGCTTTGTCATTTATTATATTTGATTTCTTTCTTCCTTTAGTATAAACAAATTTTAATGTCTTGTTTTACAATCTTTATTTTTAATGTTTGCAACTCTCTAAAACTTATAAGGCTAAAAATGGATGTCTTCATTAACTATTTTGTTCCAAAATTCCAATGTCATTTTGAACAAAAAGTCTAAGTTTAGGGACTGATTAACATTTGGTACTCATATAGTGGTTTATAAACCTATTGACAAATAGTTATTCAAATATTTGAATCCTTAAATTTCAATAGTGGTGATAATAACATAGAAGAAAGGTACTTTAATAATAAACTTTACCTTTGCCCCAAATTATCAAGAATAGTGATTCTATTTATGAATTGTAGATGTATTTTAACAATAGCCTTAACTTTAATAGATAAAACATTTTTTACAATTAAATAAGTAGGTATTACAAGTCATTTCAGAACATTATTGTTCCAAAAAATTATTAAATTACTTTAAAGTGGGATACATGTTGATGTTGAATTTTGCTGATGTTATCTAATTGTGTTCTCAAAGACAAGTATGTTTGCCTTCAAGTTTCTACCTTTGGTTTGAGTTTCAGGAGAGTAATTAATTAATTTAATTAATAGTAATTAAAAGTGTTTCATAGCTAAAGAAAGACATTCTAGGGATTGCTTTATGGACTTCAATAACAAGATTGATCTATTATTTGAATCAACTTATTTTTTATTTAATGAAACAACTTATTTTGTGAATGGTACCAAGTGTTTAGAGCTATTATCTAACTAGCTCTGAAATTTTTATAGCTAAATCTTTAGTTGCACATAGCATGAAAATGTGTCATTTTTCTCTGCCTTTCAAAGGAAAGAGTGTACCTTTCTTCTAAAAGAACAGTTACATGAAAAGTTTTACTTTGGAATCCAATGTATCCTTGGGATTTGTCTTCTCAACAACTGAGAAAAAGTTCCAGGTGGGCATGAAGTCCCAAAATGATTTGTTGATCTCTGCAAACCTGAGATTCCTCTTATGTCTATTCATTGTTCTGGATACTTGCTTCTTCTGAGATTTTTGCCAGATACAAATTGAAAATCTTTAACACTGAACAATTTCTCTTCTTCTATTAGGAACTGCATCAAGTACCCATATCAGAAAGCTCTAATTCACAGTACCTCAGGGTGTAATGCTTTTGATACAAAATAGCTAATAATGTGATTAAAATACCTTCTTTTAAGTGATGTTTTATCATAACTAGTATAACAAATACATACTTACAGAAAAAAAGAGGAGCTTGTGGTATTAGAGTAAGAAGAATCAACTCCTACACATATCATGAATTTGTACGTTCAGCTTTGACAATTGTGACAAAACAAATCTCTGTTGTTTAGAAAGGGTGGGGTCAGGACCAGTGCAAGGACGGGTTTTTGGCAACCAATTGCCTATAGAGGAATACCTTACTCAAGCTTAATATGGGAAAGAGGAGGCTAGGTCCTGACTCAACCTGATATACCAGACTTTGTTGATTCCCCATGGTAGGCCTTATCCTCTGTAGGTATGGATGGTTTGTAGGGTAGGAGATGCTGTGGAGTGAACAGAAGGAGGTGATGGAAGGGAAACTGGTTGGTATAAATAATTTAATAAAAAATTTTTAACTACCTTATAATTAAAACCCTTTCCTCATCTTTCCCCTCCCTCCAACACTTTCTGGGTCCTGTTTCAGCATTCTCAAGTCATGACATCTTCTTCAATGATTACTTTTTTATTCAAATACACATATACACAAAGCCATATGAATGCATACAAACACACAAACACACTAACACACACACACACACACACACACACACACACACACCCCACCTACTGAATCCATTTAGACCTAAACTTTTAAAGTTAGATAACCAATCAGGAGACTTATGATTTGAGATATCTTTCTGTATGCTATAAATATCATTGGTTAATAAAATGGCTATTTTGGCCTATGGCAAGCTAGCTTGGAAGTAGGTGGGGATTTCTAGCAGAGAGAAAAGATGAATGAGATAAAGTCACAGAGAGAGACACTACAAACTCATGCCCAGAAATCAAAATATAAAAATACATGTAAGCCATGAGCTGAGCCATAGGTCAAAACATGTATTAGTAGAAATGGGTTGAGATAATTGGAAGAGCTAGCACGCAATAAGCCTGAGCCAAAGACCAAACAGTTTGTAATGAATACAAGCTTCTGTGTGATTCTTTAGGAGTGAGATACTGTGAATCTAAATCTCAAGGCTAGGCCAGGCTAGAAACTTCCTCCTACAGACTGATCCCTAGGGAAGACTGAGTGTCCTTTCTCGCCAGTCATGAACTTCTGGTAGCTATTCCTCCAAAGCAAGAGACCAGGAAGATTTCCCCAACCCATGTTGACATTTCAACTGATGTTTCTTTGGTCATGTTCTACTAGACACACTCCTTGCTGAGATTTCAAGGGAATAGTTTTCCTGTCAGAGATACAAGGAACAATCTTATGGTTAAATTCTTTTTTACTTAAATATTATTATATCTTATAGAACAATATTTAACTACATTTTCAGCAGTGGTTCCATTTGAACAATAGTCCTGAATAAAATTTCATTTTAGTGTCAAGAGTTTTTAAAATATATGCACATTCATCATTACCCAATTTTATAATCAGTTATGCCTGTGCAATAGGTTAGGTAACAAATGTCAGTGAATATTTTGGGAAAATTGAATGTGAAATCAACTTCCTTAAAAAAAATAACAAACATGTGGTAGTTTTAAGCACATACTTCTCTTTTTAAAAATAATTTTTTAAAATTTTTTGTCTAAAGTTAAACAATTTTGTCTAATAAAACTTTTGTCATGTGGAAGCTAGACAGCCTGTCCACTCTGCTTATGTTTTGCTTTTATTTTGTATTTTTCCAAACTATTACTTATTCTCTCTTTCTGCTTGGAGAGTATCCACATTTTACAAGCTCTTATTTATCCCACAGAACAAGGGATATAGCAAAGAAGCACCAGCACCAGCACACTAATGTTCTTCCAAGACAACCATGCAGGAGTTGGCTCGCTTGAACAGCTAACATATTCACTATTAACTTGTTCCATTCTAGACCATCTCAAGTGCCATTTTAATAATATAGCTGAAAAGCAAATTAGCATCAAACTGTCCTCAATCTGCAGTCATCTTGAAATGATAATTCAGCTGATTATCAAATATTTTCGGATACTAGTTATAAGCATTGAAGAATCCTTAAATTCTTCTTAAGGATTTCTTAAATTCATAGTGATTTATTCTTGTAGCTATTAAATGAAGATATCTCATTAGAATGAAAATTATACAAAAAAATGACTAGACCAAAATATAAGTCAAGAGAAACCTGACATCTCAACCTTTGGTTTCTCCTTTTGCTCTCAAATCTTATGACTTATAAAGCTAGCTTCGATTATATTAGAAAAAAAATATTTCCATAGACAGAATGTGTAGCGGGAAATCAGGAACTATATATGTGTGCATGTTGCAGCAGAACGCAGAAGCTGAGAGAGAGGGGCGTGGTCACTGAGAACGGGATTCGGACAACACCTGGAGAGAGACAAGACACAAGTGCAGGAGGTCTCTTGGTCTCTCCTGGAGAGCTCCCACGAAGGGGCGGGGCTTCCGGTTCGCAGCGCCAGAATTCCGGGCCGGCTGCGGGAGAGCTTGGGGGCTTAACTTTCTCCTAAAACCTTCTGTGTTTTGTAAGTGATTCTCACAAAATAAACCTCACTTAAAACATATGACACAGCGAGTTTTTACCGTGATAAGAATGTTCAGAAATAATTCCCCTGATTCCCTTTCTTTCAGTCTGTCATGTAATATAAGAAAATGAATTGGCCTTGCATAAATCACTTACAATACTCTCTTCTTTAGAATAATTTAGCTCTACTTTTAGTGTGTAACATTTTTTTCTTAATATAAAATATCACTTAGATATCATTTTATTTTGCTTTGAACAATTTCCCTGATTCAAATTGATTCTATGGGTATAACTGGGATGGACATCTACCACCATGTTGAAAATGATATGTGCTACATCTTCATATAATATGTACAAATGCTGATTATTGCCTCTGAAATATTAAAATCAGCTATCAAATACTTACATATAAAATAATTTTGACAATAAAAATGTACAGTATTTTTTCTAAAAATTCATGTCATTAAAGAACTAATTTCATTAAAAAAATGATAAAATTAAGATTTTTTCATACAATTCAATCACAAAAATAATATCATTAAGTACTCATATATGTATATTTATTTGTCTATAAGCTTGCTGAGACTGAGAAGCCTTTTGTAGATTAGTAATTCTACCTTAAAAACTAGAGATATGTGTAACATTATAGGGTTCACATCCAGGTGAACTCCAGTATCTCAATGACTATTCATTCATCTGGCAGCAATTTTTATTTGAGTATAATATGACAATAATCTATAAATAATTGTTAGCTATTATCAATTTAAAATATTTTTAAAACTTTCTCATATAAACTAAGTTGGCAATTTAATGCTTAATAAAATTGCTTCTTTGTGGAATCAGGAAGATGGTGCAGTAGATCAAGCACTTACAGTACAGATGCTGATTCAAATTCCCATCAACTATGTAAACTTTGAATGGGCATAATGGCCCTACTAGCACTCAAAGAGTAAAGACCAAGGGACCAGGGCTGGAGAGATGGCTCAGCGTTTAAGAGCACCATCTGCTCTTCCAGAGGACCCGGGTTCGATTCCCAGCACCCACATGGCAGCTAACAACTGTCTGTAGTTCCAGTTCCAGGCAAACACCAAGGCAAATAAGTAATAAATAATAAAGCTTTAAAAAAAAAAGACCAGGGGACCAGTATCAAATTGACTAACATGACCATTTGAATGAGCTCTGCATTTAATTGAGAGATATTGTCTCAATTAATAAATATGGAGGAATTCAGGAAAAATGCTGACATCATTTTCAGGCCTACACACATGTACACATGAATAAATGCATCGGCCATCATACATGTAACCACACTAAGTTGATCAAGGATAAATGCATATACACCACATGCAAGCATATTTCCAAAATTCTTTCTTTTAGATTATTCTTGGTATTAACAGAGACAAAGCATTAAAAAATTCCACTAGAATTATCAGATCGCCTAAAGAACTAAAAACTATAAAGATTTAGAGTTTGAGGACAGCATGAGTGAACATCTTAAAGAAAAACAAGAAGTAATGGCAAGGGACTGTAGGACAGTACAATAAGGTGGATGAAGAGAATCAAGAAAAGACCATTAATAAGACTGAAAATTAATCTACTATTAATTTTAAATCATCTATTAAAAATCAATAGGAAATTTGCAGATCATTTCTTAGGAATTAGTTTGTTTTATATGCCCAAAATATTTTTCCTTCCAAAACGTCAAGATTCAAATCTGGAATTGCCTACGTCTCCTGAAATATTTTACTAAGAATAAGTAAAGGTATGTCAAGACATATCAAGCCTATCAGGTTACATCGTCCTCTGACTAGTGCTAAAATAAACAGAATTCTGTCTACCAAACTGAGTGCAGTTGTAGGGACACAGATGGTGTTTTTGTCTCATTTTTCTACTGAGTACTTTGACATTGTAAGCAAAAGGACTGCATGAAAATGAAGTATTGGCTAGGTAGATGGTGTTGAAGATCTGAATTTGGTTTGAGAGACTTGGCAGAGATTAGACACTTCTCACATAACCCAGGAAGAATGGATCTGGCAGGAGTTGGTGATCTAATTAAAAGCATTGGCAGCTAAAATAAAGATAAAAGGCAGTGTAGAAAATGAAGGTATTATATGGTTAAGAATCAGAACTCTGTAAAGAATTGGCAATTGAATAGATAAAGAAGAGAAAAGGCTTCCAGTAATGCCTTTAAAAAGGTAACTGTCATTTTGGACATTTATTTAATATATAGCAAAAGCTACAAAATGCCATATTTTCCTAATGCATTTATTGTAATTAATTTAAATATTTACTAACATTTGTCTTGGCATGAAGAAATACATAAAATAAAAACAAAACATTAAATATTAAAGACATTTGCAGATTTGCATATAAATGACCTTTTTAATGTTAAAAGGTTCCATTTTAGGTACAGTAAGATTTCTTAGCAAGAAAAGAATGCCAAACCTGACGACTTGAGTTCTGTCTCCAAAATTAATGTGGTGGAAAGAGAAAGTTGCAAGTTTCTCTCTAAACTTTGCATCTTTTTCATGGCAAAATGCATGCACATATACATGAAATTGTGTACACATGCATGCATACACACACACACACACACACACACACACACCAAGCAAAAAAGAAAAACCCATCAACAGATACTCATGTTTGAAATAAAATCAAATAATAAAATAAAATTTAAAATATGCCACATGAAAATCAAATTTATCTCTTGTAGTTTATATTATCTCATACTACTCAAAACATCTGCTATTTATTTCAAACTAGTTTTATAGCATAGTATATAAAATTGTTATGTGAATATGTACGTATTTCTAATATTGATGGAAAAAATGAGCATATCAATTTCATCTAGAATTAATGAAAATATCTTTAAAATGCTGGTATTTTGATTTATAAAGCCCCATTTTTTTAAAAGTAAATGTAGACTATTATTTTTTTTATTAGTGGTAAAAACAAATGATCTAAGTAATCTGACACTTCCCCATTTCTGAGGGCCTGAGAAGCTCACTTTTGTAACTGACCTCTTATAGGCTAGATCAGGTCCCTACAATTCTAGAAATGACTATTTATTCTGCTTTCTTATGTATAAAGTATATTTATATATCTGACTGAGATACTTGTCATCTAAATACTCTTAGACTATTGCTACTCAGAGGCTGGTTTATTAAGAATGTGCAGCACACTTCATACTGGTTAACTATAGATCTATCTTAGAAACACATGCAAGACTTAATGTCTGCTTCTAACTCCAGCATCTACTGGGATTTGTTTGGACTGAAATTTCTTATTAATTTCTTTTTGTAAGTATTAAGCATAGAATTGATTTCCTGATAATACAATGAGTAGGTAATGGATAGTAGATTTACCTTATCTTTCTAAGTCCAACTTGTCCAGTACTAATGAGCTATAGTTGAGATTCTAATTCAAACTTCAAAATTTATACATTTTTATATCTTACATTGCTTTATATAGATATACTGATATGAAAAAATGATTGCATTGATGCAAATGAGCAGAACACAAATAATTCTTTCTTCAGTATTTGAACAGCATAAACTGGGAATTTTTATACTATTTTGAACATTGAGGAAACAAATTTTAGCTTGAGATACTTTGACAAAATGAAGTTCAGATATGCATTTCTAGTACAGAATCCCTAGATCTTTCTGGTATATAAGCTTCTCTTTCTGCTAGTAGACTTACAGGTGCATTCTCTCATTATTCATTCATTAGATTTATTTTCTTCTTTCTTTCATTGTTGTTTTTTGATATTATGTTCTGGTTTTTTTTTAGCTGAGACAATAGACCATTCAGATACAACAAGATCTACAAAAACACATCTCTTGTAAAATTCCAAACACAAGCCCCTGCTCCCTCTAGACTTTTACATTCTGTTTAAGTTTCACCTTGAGATCATCTCTTTGTGCTACTAGTGTATAATGATCTGATTCGCTTATAGTGTTTAGTCAAAGGCTGCTGCAATTGTTATAAAATTAAATTTACAGTGGCTCTGCCATGTGCTGGTCATTGATGTGATTCGTAGGTGTTACAACTAGTAGTGATGTTGATTATTTCCCTCCAGTGAGAAATTTGCATTATTGCCCTCATTGTATCTCAAAGACCTAGATCCCCCTAACTGTAATCACTGTAGTTTCTCCAGCATCTTTTCGAACACACTGAGCCTTTATTACTACATGTCACATGGGAAGTGGTGTAGTGAGTGCAGAAACACAGCAATATTCAGCAATATTACATGGCTTCTATATCATGAGGTATTTAGATGCTGTGATGAATTAAATGAATGCTTTTATTTTTTTTCTTTATTTAAAAGGTTTTTTTTTTTTTTTTAAATTTGACATAGCAACAACAGTTCCCTTTCCCTCTCTTCCTTCTACTAGCCCCTAGCTTCTCCCTACCCTACCATTCATCCATTTCTCAGAGAGGGTGAGGACTCCCACAGGGAGTCAATATAGTTTGCATATCAAGCTGAGGCAGGATTAAACCCATCTACCATATGAAGGTATCCCTCTATAGGGAATGGGCTCCAATAAGCCAGTTCATGCACTTGAGATAAATCCTGGTCCCACTGCCAGAGGCTCCACAATCTGCCTAAGCCATACACTGCCTTCTACATTCAGAGTGCCTTATTCAGTCCCATGCAGCTTTCCAAGTGTCAGTCCAGGGCACATGAGCTCCCAGTAGTTCAACTGTCTCTGTGGGTTTCCCCTTTATGATCTAATATAATCTCTTCTCACTCTCTTTGACTGGACTGGGAGTTGGTGCCAGAATTCTGTGCACTTAACTTTTCTTTTACTTATTTATTCATTGTATTTAATTCTTAGAACTGGATGGCACAGCAGCAAATTCAGTGAAATTATAGGAGACCAAATGCAAATGGATACTGGATCCAAATAATATCTCTGTAAGGAAAGCTGAAGATCCAAGAATGGTTACCTATATGTAAGATTTGCCAGTTGTCAACCAAATTACAAATGATGCTAAATATAGAAAAGGAAACAATAATAAATAAGTATTGTCACTAAGAAATTTAACTGTTCTACTTCCTAATAATTTGTAGTGCCTTAAAGTAAAAAAAAAAAAAAAAAAAGATGTTTCCTGATTCTTTATCGAGACTGAAACATACTCATTAATACATGCACTTTATTTATTCAGGAATTTCCCTTTATACAATAAATGACTGCCAGAATGATCATGAATATAAACAGGTATTATAGAGATTTGTTATGTGTAATTCAGGCAGTCAAGTAGTTTACTTAATTAATTATTCATTTTAATGCAATTGAGAATGACTATGGAGCTGAAAGAAATATGAATAATACCATAATTCTAACCAACTCATGAGCAAAAGGTTCAGGACCTACCAAATTATATTCAGTATATTAAATCAACTCACACTCAGTAAGGTTTCTTCAAAAGGAAAGGGTGATAGCAAACTGTTTTTAGCATCTTCATGAGGTCAGAGACTTCTTGTAAAATATCTTGACCAAATAATATTTAAATATGATAATAAGCTGCTGACTTCAACTAAACAGAACATTGGCAAATTTCAAAGCCATATGTAAGGTGATTCAGTTTTCTGTCTCCATTATAGATTTGCATTAACTTTCTTATGTATTAAAATAACTACTTATTTGTTAAGCACAGTAAATCTAAATATAACAATAAATAATTTGTTACACGTCACACTATTAAATTAATTAATTAAAATTAATAATAAACCTTAATATTGAGCTTAAAATTTTGGCAGAGGGGCAGGTTCTAGTGTTGGACAGCTGAGGCCATCTTCTGGGCCACCTGGCGGCCATTGTGGCCAAGCAGGTGCTTCTGGGGCGGGAGGTAGTGGTTGTATGCTGTGAGTGCATCAACATTTCTGGAAATTTCTACAGGAACAAGTTAATGTACCTGGCCTTTCTCAGAAAGCCCATGAACACCAACCCCTCTCGTAGCCCCTACCACTTCTGAGCACCTAGCCGTATTTTTTGGCGCACTATGTGAGGCATGCTGCCCCACAAGACCAAGCGAGGCCAGGCTGCCCTAGAACGAACGCCTCAAGGTATTGGATGGGATACCGCCACCCTATGACAAGAAAAAACTGATGTTGGCCCCTGCCGCTCTCAAGGTTGTGCAGCTGAAGCCTACCAGAAAGCTTACTTAACTGGGATGTCTGGATCATGAGGTCGGGTGAAAGTACCAGGCTGTGACAACCACTCTGAAGGAGAAATGGAAAGAGATAGCCAAGATCCACTATCAGAAAAAGAAGTCGCTCTTGAGACTGAGGAAACAGGTTGAAAAGAGTGTGGAGAAGAAAATCACCAAGGTCACAGAGGTCTTCAAGACCAACTGACTCCTGGTGTGAGCCCAATAAAGACTGTTGTGTCTCAAAAAATTTTTGCTTATATTTAATATAAAATTAAAATAAACTTAATTATTGTGAGATTACAAACTAAATAACCTTGAGCTGTCATTAATAGTTTAGGTGACAACGGACTATAATTCTTATGATGCTAACAGTTTTTAAATTAACTTGAAAATGTAGCAAGCATAATTAAATAAATAGCATTTTATTTTGTATGAGGTTTTTGTTTTATTTTATGTATATGAGTGCCTTTTCTGCATGTGTTATGTGTTCCATGTGTATGCCTGGTACCCATCATTGCAAGAAAAAGGCATCAGATCCTATGACACTAGATTTAAAGATGGTTGCGAGCTGCCATGTGCATACTAGGGACTGATACTGGTCTTCTACAAGGGTATCAAGTACTCTGAAATACTCAGCAACCTTTACATACACTCTTCCAATTTTTTTTCAAAACTATAGTACCTATGTCTTTGACTGTGAATGTACGTGTGTGCATGGGAGTATTTGGAAGTTAGCCATAGGTCAAAATTTTAGGCCTTCAATGTCAATTTTCTGTCTCATTCTCTCTCTCTCTCTCTCTCTCTCTCTCTCTCTCTCTCTCTCTCTCTCTCTCTCTCTCTGTGTGTGTGTGTGTGTGTGCATGTGTGCATGGTCTATTGGAGAGTATTCCTATTATTAGGCTAGCCTCGATGGCCATAGAGTAAGATGACCATAGCCTGTCGCCTTGTCCTAGGCACAAGAGTTACTAGCAGGCATCTTCTTGGTTTACTCTGACATACTTTTCTGGTTTCCTACAGATAATATCAGTACAACACTAAACTTGTGTGTGGGTGACAGATTGAAGATAGTATTTCAAGATGATGTCAAACCTTCTGGACATTTGGATGCATGTGATACTGGCAGCCTTCTCTCAACTTGCTGCTCCTCAGCTGAAATGCTAGCCAAGCTTAGGAACTTATCTCCATCCACATCAACCATAATGACCTCCTTCTTAGAGTTATTCAAAGATAAAAAGTCTACTATCTTTCTCCAACACTGAAAACATATGGAAGAGAATCCACTTTCTTGAACTTATCTCTGCTTTCTTTTAAATAAATTTAGTCACATTGCTGAACGTAGAATTTTAGTGCTTTCATTTGAAAGCACTCTATAATTTTTCTTTTATGAATAAAGTCATATTTTTTACCCATGTATCCCCTTGTTCAAACTCCCTTCCCCCTACCTGGCCCTCTCTTCTCCCCATCACTTAATCTCCTCCCCAGCAAGGGCAGGAAGTCCAAAGGTCCCAAGGTGGCTTGGTTCAGCATCCACTCAAGGTAGATCTGCTTTTCTCACCCCAACCTCAAGACTGGGTCAGGTGTTCCACTGGAGGGAGTGGATCCAAGGTGCAGGTCGAAGATGTTTCAGATCCCAAGCTGTTCAGTGGTTGTGGTTTGCAGCTTGGACATGCTTGGCCTTTTGCTTCTTTGTTTAATGTCCACTAATGAGTGAATACATTCCCTGCTTATCTTTCTGAGTTTATGATATTTTGACTGAATTAATTATAAAATAAAATATACATATTTAGTTGCACACATAATTTTCTAAATAAACACTATAAAATTTTCTCATCTCAACATTAAGCAGTACAGACTCTCCTTGATTTACTCTATTTCATCCTAATCCTGGGTTTTTAGTTAACTGTGAACTGAACTTGCCTGCTTATAAGATATCACAAATACAGCTCTGTGTTAAATACTGTAATAGTTAGCTTTACAATTTTTATTTTAGACAAGTCATAGAACTAGTCAAAAACAAGTTTTATATTTTATGAGCAGGAGATATTTTCTTGGCAAAAGTATGGGGAATCAGTGTTCTACCTAGTTGGCTCATTCATATTTTCTTTTCTGGGAAGTATTTGTTCTGTTTTTCTTCTTCTTCTTCTTCTTCTTCTTCTTCTTCTTCTTCTTCTTCTTCTTCTTCTTCTTCTTCTTCTTCTTCTGTGATTTCATCTGAGCCAGCACTGGAGAACTGGGCTTTGCAAGTATCATGTCTTACTGCTTCTAACACTTATTTAGCAGACTGAAATTGGAAAATGCTAAAAATCAGGTCTGAAAAATGTGTTAGTAACACAAATTAAAATCAACACTATGGCTGCCCGTAGCTATTGCATTTTAAATATCACAAGACTGGAGATGAGATCTTTCTAGTATTTGAAAACCATAATCTGTTTCAACAAAAAAGTCACATATATTCAATGACAAGTAAAATCTTAGCATATGGCTTTGCTACTTCATTTTTATCTTGCTTGTTAATATAAAGAAAACATTAACCAACTTTCATGAGAAAACCACACTTGCTCCTCTGCTGGAACCATAAGATGTCTTAATGAGTGTGTCAGAACTTGCCACCTTCAAATATGCCATTCTGGCATAATGACTATTTTGAGTTAAAAGAACTTGAGAAACAGTAGATACTAGAAAACATTCCAATTTTTCTTATTTTCTAGACAAGTAAGAGATAAAAATTTTCAACATTAAATTCATCTTTCTTTTTACAAAATGAAAGTAACAATCTTACAATTAAGGCCAAAAATTGAAAGCTTAAAAACTCAGTATAGAAAGCATAACTGCTTTTTAACTTCACTTTAACAGCCAATTTCTCCATCCAAACTGTCCTTTCCTAAACTTTATTTCCCATGTCAAATTTTCCTTATTTGTGAGACACCTTATTCTCTCTAAAATAAATATTTAACTGTACATGTCCAAGTAGTGTCTTGTAAAAGGAATTCCAAAGATGTACACTAACAAGATTATTCATTAAGCATGTTCTAATACATCTTATTATTTTTATTTTTTCTTTCTTTATCTAAAAAGTTTCATCCTCATATCTACCTCTTTTCCTCCTTCCTTCCCTCCTCCTACCATTTCGTTTTTAATCTCTACAATAACTGTAGTCACTGTGTACTCTACACATTACACTGTATATATATGTGTGTATATATATATTTTAATAAACATTTACATTTGTAATTATTTAGTGTAATGATACTTAAGGGTGAAGCAGTTTTTATCCTCTTACACTGATATGTTTTTGACTTTTTAGATCCAGACCCAGAGAAAAGTATCAGGTGCTCAGTTTTAGGAGATTTACAATTTATTTTTGGTAACCCAAATTCACAAAAAAAAAAAAAACAAACAAAACTGATCTCTCATTAAATGTCAAAAAAAATTAAGTGTAGTCTGGTTCAGACAGGCAGCTGCTATCTAAAGATTGGTGACATAACAGAATGGACAGACTGTCTGCATTTTTCCTTTCTTCTTTGTGTGTCCATAGTGGAAAATAATATTTAACATTGATGTAGATGTCTTTCTGTTAAAATGTCTGAAGCACAGGTAGTAAAGAAAAAAGCCTAGGCTTTCAATGGTTATCAACTACATCTGTGTTATGCATAGTCATCTACCACATTAATTTTTCAAGTAGAGAAAAAATAACTCCTAAACTAAAATGTCTGTTTTATCATTCACTAACAAATCTAATCATTAATTTGCAGCTCAAATATTTTTGTAATTGTATTAACATATAAGATAAAGAAGATAGAAAATAATAATTCAAGTATTTGTTTAATTAAACATATTGCATTTAGATAGTTAGTAAAGTTTATTCTAATAAATAATTTTCAGTATCAAAGGATTATAATGAATGTTTTTGAGATGCAGCTCAATGACAGAAAGCTTGCATACCATCTGAGAGACCATGCAGCTATCTGTAGCACTACAACTGGTTAAGTAAAAGCTGTCATGAAGGGAGTTAAGAAATATTTCAAAGATCTGAGTAGAATTCATGAGACAAAGTGTGAGATAATATAATACAGATGTATAGGAATAACAGAGTTAGGAGACAATGTTTAAGTGCTCACAGAGAAAGATAAGGATTGAAGAACACAGTGAGGTAGGGGATGAGAGACAGAGAAAGGACCTGAGGCTGACTTTATCTTGACCTGAATAAGATTGATATAAACAATACACAGATATGACAGAAGACAAAAGGTGCTAGAGTGTTAATAAACTCGAATTGATGTCCCAGCCTCTCTAATTTTTGTAGCTCTTGTTTGCAGCTCATCACACATGAGGAGTAGGACTCTCATTTCTCAACTATAGAATATTTTCACCAATATAATTGTCAACAGGAGAGAGCTTTTTAAGTGAAACAATTTCATAACAAAATAGCTTTCTTCTTTAAGTGTAATGTAAATTTTATGCCTCTATCAAAAAAGACAAACATATTTATGTGTCTATCTTTCACTACATTCAAAGAAATATTTTGGACCTTAACAGTCTCAACTGAAGCAAGTTTTCTTTTTTCTTTTTGGTATTGATATTTTTCCTATAAAGTGGTAAATAAAAAAGAGAAAATAAAATGTACAAATTTAAATATATCTGCATTATGTGATTATTAAATAATGGAGTCTCATACTTTCATTTAGTATTTTATAATTTTTAAATTTATTTTTATTTTTAATTTCTTGGGATTTTTTACTTTTCTTTTTGAGATTTTAATTGCATAATTACTTTTTCCCTTTCTACTCTCTATACCCTGCCTTTTACCCTTCTTTGCTGTACTTCAAATTCTTAATCTTTTTAGTTAGTTGCTATTGAATGCAGATACAAATATATATACATAAATATGTGTATGTTTTTAATCAGTCTGTGTAATGCTACCTGTATGTATGTTGTCAGATGTAACTATTTGGTATTGGATAGTCAATTGTGTGCTCTTTTCTTTTTTGTTTTGTTTTTTATTTTTTTATTATGAATAAAGTCTCATTTTTTTATCCATGCATCCAGTTGTTCAAACTCCCTTTCCCTTCCTGCCCCTCCCAGTCACTCTCTCTTCTTCCCATGACGTTATCTCCTCCCCAGCAAGGGCAGAAGGTCCCAATCTCCCAAGGTGGTTTAGTCCAGCATCCACTGGAGACAGATCCGCTTTCCTCGCCCCAACATCAAGACTGGGTCAGGTGCTTCTCTGGAGGGAATGGGTAAAGGCTAGGATCACAACCAGAACTATAAGAGATGTGTTCTTTTCTAGGGAAGACTGTTTCTCCCACTCTCAGCTTTTCTTAGCTCACCTTAATTCTTGCTGTACAGTTGAGGTCCTGTGGTCTTTTCTGTTCACCTTGGCAATTCTATTGCTTTTTTTGTTCAGCTCATACTTCCACAATCATGTGGAAAACTGTTACTGGTATAGCTTCAATGACATGACCAGAGAATACAATTTTGCAAACTATTTGATACTCTAGCTCCTCCTGTCTTTCTGCATCTAGTTCTGAAATGTTCCCTGAACCTTGGCTTTGGGAATTATTTTGTAGATGTATCTATTAGGGCAGGACTGTATGACTCTGCACTTTGATTGGTTGCAGTTTTCTGTAATTCTCTCAACCTACTGCAAATAGAAATTTCCTTGATGAAAGATGATAATCATATTGACATATTTTCACAAGAACAAATATTTTAAGTATAGTTAGGAATTTTCCTGTTTTAATAAAGTGGTGATTGTAGATCCTCTTCATAAGATTTAATGCTTCACTAGCCTAGAATACTTGGCTAGGTTTTTAGTACCAAGCATAATTTTGCTGGTGTGGATCAGGTCATTAAGTCCAATTAAAAAGCTTTTGGTTACTGACAAAGGTATGCTTACTGCTATCCAGTTTTAAGGGTTGACTTGCCATGCTGTTTATTCTCATTGTTCAAAGATGTCTGAGCTACACAAAACTGTTTTGTGCTTTATTTCTTTGGGAAATTGCATGATGTCCTCTGGTACCATAAAAGCTACTCCTCTGGTAAGAGGAATTCATTTAAGTTATAGATCAAGGGAGTCTGAAGCCTGAGTGTGAGGTATATCTTGTCTTTACAAAGAGGGACTAAACTTCTATTTGTGAGAGTCAAAAGGACAATATCAATAGCTTGTAATTTGCTGGGAATCTATATGATTATTTGACCAACACCTCATGAGTACATTTCTTATGCCTGGCATTGGTATTTGTTAGATGATCTTCAACTTTTACAGGAAGCATTGACATCCCAGATGAGAAAATCACATTAACCCTATGTATAACTATTTACTCACAGACTTACATGTGATAAATATATTTCTAATTTTTAGGAAGATATTTAATATTATGATTTATTAAGACATTTTCAGACATCTTTACTGTTGTTTCATCCTTCCTTTTCCTGTTATTATTCAATCTTAATGCATACTGAAACTCTGCAAGTTAGCCGGATAAATTTGACTATTTATTTACTGTATTGATTTACTTAGATGAAAAAAAATATATAACATTTTTGTGGCTAAAATATTATCTCTGTATATTATACCTACATAGAGTTTTTATATTTCCAGTGACAAAAAATATTAAAAAACAATTCCTATTCAAAATTTATTTTCTCTATACATGTGTGGATGTTCAACAGATTAGCAAACAAGTAAATTCTAGGGAACATGGGACTTTAAATAATAATCCTCACTTTCCTTCCTGATAAAAGACAACCTCTCATCCTTCCCTCATTTTCTCGCTGCTATAGATACAAGTCTAGATGTTCAGGGAACCTCTAGAGAGCCTCTGTTCTCTGCATCCCACCTTGCCCTAGGGACACTAAGATTATAGATACTTATTTTCATGCACAACTTTACATGGTTTCTTGGGATGCAAATTTGGATTCTGATGATGGAGAGGCAAGTGCTTAGCCATTGAGATGACTCTTCAGATACTGGCTAAGTATTTACCCAGTATCATCTATCACTCATTCTGTCTTCAATGATTCAGTGGCAGAAGGATTCTTGCACATCCTAACAATTGTCTCAGTTCTCAAATGAATGGCATCACTGAAGAATTCTGCAGTGAAAATAATTTCTCCTAACAGAAAAAAATAGTAAACCTATGGCAGATAGAAGATTATTTGACATAATAAAAAGAGGTACTTCTTCTCTTCCTGAACATTGTTTTGTGACAGCATATTTCTGGTTATGAATGTGACACACCACATCCTGTCCCCTTGTTGTATTATGATCTGAAACATTTCTGAACGCACTATAATCTTGTACTGTCTTTTTGCAAGATGTCTGGTAACTGGCACTGAAATGGAGCCTTCCTTGGGTCATCACACAATTCTGTGAAACTGGCTACTTTTGGATTATGAATCATATGAAAAAACTTCTATGTGTGATGCCTTACCTATCCTCTTTTGTCAATCAATCTTCTATCTCCATGCATGATATTTAAATGAAAAACTATTATAATAGATAAGACTCTTATAGGTAAGTCCTTTGGACCAAAATTTCTTTTGTTATGAAAATAATTTTAGCATCTTCCCAGGAAAGGAAAATATGCTTTGTAACACTGATTACTTATTTTCTGTAATGAACAGACTCCTAGGTAAATGGTCAAGTATTAATTTAGAGAATTATAACAAACACAATTAAAGTCACATAGCCATGTACCTTTATCAAATCACCAAAAATGAAGCTAATTTTTAAAATATCTCTGCATATGAACTGGACCTGATTTGGCTGATGAGAGTAAATGATTTAGACTTACTGTGTAAGGAATACATTCACCCCTCAGAGTTGGTAATGGGCATAACTAGACATCAAATTCTCTCTTAGTTAAGAAGGAAAGCAGAGGGCAAAGGCAGACAACAAGCAGCAGCAGCAGATGTTTTTTGCTTAGTTGTCTGTTTTGGTGTGCGTGTGTCTGTCTGTGTGTGTGTATGTGTGACTCTGTCTGTCTGTTATTTTGTTTTGTTTTGTTTTACAGGAGTAGGGGCTAGCTTTAAGATTATCATCTAACATTTAGGCATGGAGAGAGAAGAGTAAAGAGCAAAGCCTTTTAGCAGTCTGTTTGTCATGTTAGAGAGCCCTTTATTCCTATAATTTTGTTTTATTACTGGGTCACTGGCTGTTGGGTAAATGAAATTCATTCATTCTTTGTGGCTGTTTTATTCTGACATTGGGCCATATTTGTTAGAGATCTAGGGAAGCTGGAATGCTAGCCAAAGCCTGGAGAAAAAGGCTTATCCCTTAATGTCCTGTTTCTGCTGGGCCATCTGGCACTAGTGATGTGCAGGAAGCCTTGGAAAGATGTATAGACAGTCTATATGACTAGATATCTACAATACAGAATCTGAGATATCATCTGGGCCTCTCAAGTTGCAGGGATAGTTTTGTAGCTGATTTAACATTTGCTAGGAAAAACTGGACTAGACACAGAAGGTAAAGTTAAGGAATATAAGGGAAAAATTATCTTGAATGTGCCTTTAAAACTTTTAGGTTCTTGATCTTGGTAGCTGGAGAAGGAGACTCTCAAGATCAAAGAAAAGGGTGAGGACAAGCGAGAGGGAATGATGTTCTCTCAAGAAGGGACAGATGGGAAGCATGGGCTGTGGATTGACAGGATACTTATCTAGAATCTATCTACATGTGAAATGCAAATTCAACTTGATTTCCTAAAGCTTACAAGATTTTTTTTAAGTTTATAAGAGATAAAAGCTTTAGATCCCTTAGTATTGCCATTGTTTGTAATCTGTACTGAAATTCATATTGTAGAAATTTATATCTTTGAGTCACAGAAAATTTTGGGGACCCAAACAATAGCATAGAGAGAAGGAAAGAAATCTGTAACAACTTTTCATATATCTTATATCATTTTCTCAGACCCATAAATCACTTTCTCAGACCCTTACATCTTACTTGGATTTTTCATATCCCAAGACTTTAAAACATTTTTATATCTTGTATTTACAGACTTTTACGATTATATTTTTATGACCTCAGACTTTTATAACTTGTATTTGCATACCTAAAACATTTTTTAGACTGTTATAAATCACACCTATATAACTTGATGAGTGGGGAAGGCAGAGGGTTATATAGAGAATGTGGTTAGTTTATTTATATTCATTATAGATTTGGGTTGGATCCCGTAAAAAGAGTCTTATCTTCAGGAGTGAAAGTCAGATATATTTGGAGAATGGTTTGAAGTGATTTATCAGTAGAGTGAAATTTTTGATGTAAGTAGGGAAGAATGTTCTATGTTAGGGAGGGTTATATATGTTGTTATCTTGGAAGTTGATGAAATGGGTAAAGTGTAAGTCACAAACAATAAAATGGCAAAGTGATTGGCTGTCATGTTGGTTCAATTATTGCCTTTATTAACAATAGAGGGATTGATTTGATATCTCTTACATTGAACCAAGCCAATTTGAGAATGTAAAAAAAGAGGCATGATAGATGTTATGGAAATATAAAGATTTAGTAATTAAGTTTTCTTTTATAATTAGAAATCCTCTTTCCTTCTATATGACCAAGTGTGTTAGCCAGATATAGAATGTGTATTTGAAATCTGTATGTACTGTTAAGGGTGTAGTTTTAGTGATATGACAGGCTCTGCTGACAGCTATCAATTTTGCCTGTTGTTTGTTAGTATGTGAGATAAGCAGATCACCTCACTGATGGCACCATTTGAGACCACTATGTATTTCACAACATTGTGGAAATCTTCAAGGAAGTAGCTATCATCTCTATAAAAAGGCATAGATAGAAGTAGCTAGAGGCCTCCTTATGTATGAAAGGGATAAAGGAAAAGGTCACTGAGAGACTTTGGACAGAAGTTAAGAAAGCCTGAGGAATGTTGGTGTAAAGAGATGGTGTGGATGGGCTTGGGGGAATATAGGTAATGAATGTGAGTGATGAATAAGAAAAGTTTGGAGGAATGGAATCTGAAATAGTAGAAGGGATTGGGGCCCTTTCTACTTGAGGAGGGGAGGGAGGGAGGGAGGGAGGGAGGGAGGGAGAGAGAGAGAGAGAGAGAGAGAGAGAGAGAGAGAGAGAGAGAGAGAGAGAGAGAGTTGTGAAAATAGACTGTGAAAGGGGAATCCCATAGTTAATTAGTTAGATTTAGAGACGATCCAGGAGGCTAAGGCAAGAGAGTGTAGAATAGGAAGCCATCTGTGAGTAGTTTTGTCTAGAGTTTGGGAGAGACTAGGAAAGGGAAAATCCATTAGAGTCCTGTTTGCCATACTTTCCTTAGAGAGCAGTTGATATACAGAGTATATCCATGGTAAACAGTGTCTTACAATTTGACCTATTTTCAGACATTTTGCACAGTTTCTTGTTCTTTTCAATGTGATAGAATAGCCTTATCAAAAAAAAGATAACTTAAAAGAAAGTTTTATCATAGGAAACTTTGTAATAGTTCACTGCATCATTGTGGAGAATACATGGAAGTTTGAGATAGTAGATCTAGGAGCAAGTAGAAGAATTTTATAGCTATTTAACAGCCAGGAAGCAGAAACTTTGGGCTGAAATGGAAATAGGATTTAATCCAAAATCATGCTCTCAACCTAGACACTATGTTTTAAGTATTCTATAATCTATCCAAACAGTTCCACCAATGGAAGAAAATACAAAAATGCACATGAACCTATGTAGGTTATTTTATATTTAAACCATAACATTGGTACATTAGTATTGGTACATTCTAAGTCAAAATAGTAGTAAAACATTATTTCCGTTCATCATAGTTTATTTTAAAGATTTCTCTGTCAGTCTTTATTTTAAGAGAAATAGGCTTGACCTAGAAAGACAAACATCACAATTTTATTTTCCTATGTAAATCTAGATTTTATCTCTCTGTGTTTGTGTGTGAGAGAAAAAGAAAAATGATATTAGAAAGAAACCATACAAAGAAATAAATCTTTTTGAAAGAGTGCAATCAATATATTTGTACATTCCCAGTGATAGAATTTTTTGAAGTTCTAAACCACTGAGCCACTTCTCTGGCCTGGTAAGGTGTTCTTATGAGAGGATTTTCCTTAGATTTTATTTTGCCATGGCTCTGTTTTTTTTTTTTTTTTTTGTCACATAACTTATTTAAAATGCCTTACATCTTATTTTAAATGTTATTTTAAAAGTAGAAACTAAAAGAATTTTAGGGAGGGGAAATTCAAAGATTAAACATCCAGGTTCCTTGTACTATCTGTCTTCATATGCAGCTGTCACTTCACTATAACACTTCAGTGTTTTAGTAGATTTTAAATATTAACCACACCAATTTTAATTTTTGTTTATGTTGTGAGTAGATTTATTTCACTGATGGATAGGTTTTGAAAATATCTTTATTTATACTGCTGTAATTTGTGCTTACAATAATGAATTTTTCACATAAGTTTTTATGACAAATATGTCTTTGCAAATTTTTTCGAGCTATTGAAATTGATCTAGCCTCGTACTCCTCCAGAGACTATAACTTATAATATCAAAATACCTGCATTTTTATTTTGTGTTTAAATTTGCTTAGTAGTTTTGAAACTTACATTTCAGAATAGACACAATGAAGATTCTGTCTTCTCTGGTTGTAGGCTCAAATCTTTGGTTTTCTGATCTCAAATCATATGATCTACAAATCAATTGGATGAAACAATTTTAAGTCTGTGAAACATAAAGTCTACTTTATATGCAGCTTTCCATTTCCTTCCTCTCAATTCTCATTTAACAGCCCACTGGATTTGAACTAGGTCCTGAGCTCAGCTGGTAGAAAACATAATAAAACTTTTTTTGCATAATTTGAGCTACCCATTACTAAATGGCTTCTGTAGGTCTGAGGCAAGAATTTCTTGCTCATGGCCACTGGGATGGATACTTTTATACAGGTGTTTTGGGTAAAGGTTTGTGCAGTGAATTCCTGGAGATTTGATGGACTTGTACCTGTTGAAAAATACTCTAAAAGTACTGACAGAATAATTTTTTCTAATTTCTACTACTAATAGACTTTTCAATTTTCCAAGAAAGGCTTTGTATAGTATTTTATTGTTTGATAGTTAAATATAAGAGGCAACCACTTGACAACACACAACTGTCTGTAATTTCAGTTTGAAGAGACCTGTTACCCATGGCAAAACACCAATGCACATAAAAAAAGTTAAATTATAAAAAAGAACACCTTACTTTGCAAACATATTTTTGATAAAGAAACATGTTTACTTATAACTGCTGACATGAGTATCAAGCTTAAGTTAAACCTGATAAGATAGCATATATCATCCAAATGGGCAACACTATAGAACAATTGTTGAACATGACTTGTGACCATGTTTAGCATCTGCTCTCCCACATTAATGAGGCCATTTTCTCAGTAAAAAGACTACATGCCTCTGGACCTTTATGATTTTATTGAGTAACTGGCTAATTTAAGTGGTATGTTTTTCTTTTCTGCCTTTTACATTTGCAAATTATTCCATTTCTATCTGATTTGAAAGTGGTATTTTTAATTCAACAATTATTTTTTTAAAGCTCCTAAAGGAGATTTGTATCATGATAGATTTTTAATATGAAACATAACACTTTATTGACTTAGTTTGTGTATCAAAAATATTGTATTCCAACTGATATCAGCAAAGTAATGTTACTATTACACAAGTATATAGAACTCAATTGAAAAATTTAAGTAGCATCATAGAATATCATTGTGTTGACTGTTAAGAAAATATAATTTATTCATGCTTCCAACATCTATTAAATAAATTTTCAAAACAAGCATATGTTATTTCCCAAAATATACAACAAAATCCTATAGGAATGTCAAAATGTTTTATAAAACTCCTTATACTTAACTGTTTAATAATAGAAAGAATTAAATTTTAAAACTATGACTTAAAAATACTCTTCATGACTGACTATTTTAAAACCAATTATTTATTCTAATAAAATATTACAAATAAAAACATAAAAGAATACATTAATTCGTTTTCTTTCTTTTATAACATGAAGCATAATGAACATTTCTTGTTAATAAGGAGTTATTACAACACAATTGGTGTATATTTTAAAATGTATCTTTTGTATCCGAGTTCATAGAGCTTAAAATGACTTCAAATACAAAAACAAACAAAAAAACAGGCATTATTGAACTGATATAAATAAAAATTTAGTTTGCAAAAATATGCATGCAATTCAGCTTCTGTGTCATACTGGCAGAAAATAGTCACAGAAATTATTCAGAACACAGCTGAATTCAAAGCTTATAAATGAGTTATCCTTTAGGTGGGATCTCATATAATCAAAAACACTGATGTTTTTGTTATGGAAAATGGTAGAAGGAATATTGAAGACAATTTATAAACATTGAAAGTTGTTTATATAATAAAAGTTTACATCAAGTAGAAAAACATTGTTATGGCACTGTGAGGATTGTAGTAAGTATATTAAATTGGAAAAACTTCAAGAAAATATAATTAGAATGTCTATCAATGTAGATTACAATATTGTGGATACAATACTCTTAGAAACTTGTTCTTTTTTGATTTTTCTCCCAAGCAACTTCTGATCCATTTCTATTTACAAACTTCTTACACTAAATGCTTTCAATCAGTGTTTTGATGAAATAAAGAGGTAGACTGCAATATTATAAGAAAGCTGAAATTATTTTATTAGTTGACTAGAGAAAGAAATGGATCCATTTTCTAATGTTTTCGAGAAGGGAATTTAATTCTTATGTATACTAATGCATCTGTAGATAATTACTTTCCTTCATAACTTACTTTCCCAGAAAATGTTCATTAATGCTTTTCAATCCTATGTGCTTATTTCTGCATAAAATTTTACACCAATATTCATTTTCCTGAATCTAAGGAAAATATTTCATCTTTCAATAAACTTCATTATTCTTTTCCCATTTGCTTATTAAATTCTACATTTCATGACAAATAAAATTCAGTGGATGTCATAAATAAACAAGTTAGAATAAAAAACATAAATTTTATCATTAGATATGATTATCCATAAATGAAAATAAAGTCAAACCAAATTATGTATTTGTTCAAAGTGTCTACTATTTTATTGACTTCCTGCTATTTCTTTACTATACAAATAATTGGCCATTTCCTCTTGAGTTGTTCATCAGTGATTTTTCCATGGACTCCCTTAAATATTATACCCTATTGTCATCTCTAGTCAGAAATCAAAACTTGAATGTAAACACCCACATTGCAAACATGATTCATAGTACCAACCTGGAAGCTTCATTTCTACTGGCTATGAATTAATGATATACACACTAGTAAAAGATAAAATCAGCAGTCTTACAGCTGTGAACCATGAAAGCTACAATAAAAACTGACCTCGCGGGATACGTTAACTAGGACAATATTGGTATGAGTATTATGGAAATAACCAACACCTTGTGGTTGGATTTGAAGCCTATTTTAAAAAGTAGATCTTATACCTGGTTCCAGTTACTCAGTAGAGGATAGTTTTTATGTCAAAAACAGACACACTTTTATTGTTGGTAAATGGAAATGTTTATAAAATGCCTATTAAGTTCTTCTATCACAGCTTTTGATGACTATTTTTATAATAAACCCATCATTTTCCTTTGTTGGAATAGTCTTCAAAAAAAGACATGATTGTATTTCTGATAATTTTATTTTTTCCTTAAAATTAAGATAGAATTTATAAATGATATTATTTACTTAAGTATTAACAATTGTCCATAATCTATTTCAATCAAATGACTTGATAGTAATTTTTAAGGATAAAGCTGGAATGAGTAAACAAATTTACTTATTTTCTGAAAGGATAGTTAATCTAACTGCATTTCAAAGTTCAATTGAGGATGACTCTTCCTAAAACTTTGGTTATAGAACCTTGGTAATTTACTTGGTTTTATATATATATATATACATATATATATATATATATATATATATATATATATATATATATATATATATATATAGTGTCTTTTCTTAACTTCAAGTTTGTTGTGATACCCATACTTAATTCTGGCTATATACAATTAATATTGCACCTTTTTGTCCAGGAAATTATTGAAGAAATATTTTTGTATATATTTTAAGTGAATTAAATTATAAGTAATTCTTTTTCTCTATGTTATCTGAGACTTGATAACATTTTGGTCAGTGACTGTCTTCATTAAATAAAAATACATAGTTTATATTTACATATATATACTGTTTTTATGTATAATGTACATAATATAGAGAGAATTTAATTACATGTTTAATTAACTAATCTGTCTGTTATTGAATTTAATATAAGAAGTTTGTATTAATTTCAAATCTAATATCTAACTTTAGTAGATCATTTTCATTCCATTGTTCCTTACTTTGTTTATATTGTCACTGTTTTTCTTAACTATTAATGTTCTTTTTTAATAAGTGAGATGAGGTCTTGTACAATCAAATTTGCCTGCTACTCATTATGTAGTTACAGATGAATTGATTTTCCTGCTTAGAATACAAGTCTATGCCACCTCCCATTGTTTATAAGAACCCAGACTTTCCCTGCATGTTAAGCCAATCATTTCCCAACTGAGCTACATCCCCAGCCTTGGTCATAATTTTCTAAAATATTTATTTCTTAATTTCAAAATGAGTATAATTAGCTGAGAAGATTACTCTCTGATTTCATGATTTAAAATGTCCACAGCATTTACGTTTGTGTTGAAATCATTACAAACTTGCATCCAATCATATATTATTTAATTAGCAGGATTTTCATTGCTGTTTTTGTAGCTATAACATTTATGTTGCATCAAACCATTATAAAATTCTAACTAGTTCAGTCAGGTTAACAGGGCAAAATGATCTATTATGATGGAAATATGTTATTTTTCAAAATCACAACTAATCTTTTTGAGTTGTTCTAGTAGCCATGACAAATCAACAAGATGAAAAGAGAGATTTCTGATAATCCTGCAGCAATGATGTTGATGGCCCTCTCTGACCTTTTCAATATCATTTTTTTCTCACTGTTTCCTAAGCCATCTTTACACACACATAAAGAATAAACAATCAAAAGTCATTGTTAGGGGCTATAATTCTCATAAATTATTAAAGGAAAACATATTCTTCTGTATTTTATAAATTATATTTTTATTCAAACTCTTCAGAATATTTTCTTATTATATGTAATGATAATTAAATCTACTGATAACAACAGCTTGATTCCAAAGCTCTTAGGGCTGTCTTCACATCTTGTAGATATGAAGACATGGAATTTAAAAACTGAATTTTGCAATTAATGATTTCAAAAGAGTATTTTTTAGTAATGGTCTAGCAAAGTAAGATGAATAAATTTGACACATTTGAGAGTGAAATATATTTTCTTTGGTATACTAACTTTAAAATAATTTTAAATTTTCACATACATATGAAACATATATTTCCAATTAAAATCCTAAAAACATGAAACCTGTAAACATTGAATATCTTTACCATAGAATTATGTTATAGGAAAGAAAACTATAGCTATAAATTACAGCTAATATAACACTACGTGTGTGTGTGTGTGTGTGTGTGTGTGTGTGTGTGTGTGTATACTTACATGCATGTTATTTATATGTGTGTTTGCATATTATTTTTCTTTGAATTTTAATATTTCATGATATTATATATTTTAATATCATTAAATGACATAAATATTACTGCACATGAAAAAGTAAACAGAAAAAGAAATTGCCAATTAGAGTGACAAACATCCCAATGACCTTTTGTTAAATGCTGGAAGGCTTGCACCCATGCAGGTGAGGTGAGCAAGCTCCCTGCCTGGCTTGGTGCTGACTATAAACCTTGCTGTTGCATTTTGCACATCTCTGTGTCTTGTGGTCTCTCTGGGTGAAGGAACTTCAGGCATTACAATAGAAGGGGCTATACAGCTCTATTCAGACATATTCTCATTTGCATTTTGACATTCTTTGCATTTTTTTTTTGAATTTTTTTCAGCCATAGTTCTCCCTCTCATCCTTCCCCCCACTATGTTCCCCCAGCCTTCCACACCTATGGGCCCATCACCCCATATTCCCTACTCCAAAAGGATAAGGCCTTCCAGAGGGAGTCAGGCAAGCCTGGTTCATTCAGTTTAGGGAGGACCAAGGCTCTCTCTCCCCATTGCATCAAAGCTAAACAATATCTCACCATAGGTAAGGATTGGGAAATGTCAGCTCATGTACCTGGGATAGATCCTGATCCCACTGCTATGGGCTCCTCAAACAAACCAAATTATACAAATGTCTCCAGCATGCAGGGGGCCTACATTGGTCCCATGGAGGCTCCACAGCTGTGAGTTTAAGGTTCATGAGTTCCCACATGCTTAGTTTAGTATTCCCTGTTGATTTCCCAAGTTACTGCTGGAATCAAATGCAGAGATCCACAGCCAAGCACCAGGCCAAGCTGCAGGGGTTCAGTTGAAGAAAGGAAAGACGAATTTATATGAGCAATGAGTGATGATTCCTTAGATTTATGTTGAGGATAATGGACAGAAAGAAGAAAAGATGTAAAGAGAGTCCTAAGGGACATCTGAACAAATTGAGGTGTCTTCAGGCAGACAAGTGGCATGAAGAGATTTTCATGAACAGGACATTTATTTGATGACATCTCATACTGGGGATGTTCTTAGAATGTAAAGAACTGTTCTGAAGCTAGTATGGCCATAAAAGAGACAAAGTCTGAATGAAAATGAGGGGAATGTGATACAGTGAGCTTAGAGATATTGTAGGGTTGCTGATGGAACTGGACAAGTTATGATATGACAGTGAAAAGAAAGGGAAAGACAAGATCATGTAAGTAACAAAAAAGACCAGGATAGTTGGATAAGCACAGTCTGAAATGTGAAAAGGTCAGGGTGGTGTTATATGTTTCAAGCTTCCACATGAGACACACTTTGATTATAATGTGAGAATTATGAGCCATGCTGTGTGTTCTCAGAGATATTAAAGTCCAAGAAAAGCTGATACAGAGACATTCTATCATTTAGAAATAGGGAGCATGGAAGACAATCTATCTTATCTATTACATGAAACAAATCAATAACACATTAGTCTCTAATTTTAAAGGTTTGGTTTAATTTAATGACACTTTAAGTTTATTATGTGAAAGTGACTCTTTTCAAAGTTTTACAAAATATATTTAGAATGAACTGAACTAGCAGAGTTATATCAAAACTTATATATTAAGTTTCTTATGAGTTGGTGAATAATTAAGAAAATATCAATAAAAGAGTTAATAATTTGTGCATTCAGAATAAAAAGATGATAAACAATATTCTTTTTCTATGAATAAAATCATATTAAATTATCGATGTATCTCCTTATTCAAACTCCCTTCCACAAAACCACCCCTCCCAGTCACTCTCTCTTCTCCCCATCTCCTTATCTCCTCCACAGCAAGAGCAGGACGTCCCAAAGTCCCAAGGTGGCTTATTTCAGCATCCACTTGAGGCAGATCTACTTTCCTCATCCCAACATCAAGACTGGGTCAGATGTTCTTCTGGAAGGAATGGGCTCCAAGCTCCCTGTCCAAGGTGTTTCAGATCCCAAGCTGTTCAGTGTTTATGGTTTGCAGCTTAGACATGCTTTGCTTTTTGCTGTTTTGTTTAAAGTCCACTTATAAGTGAGTACTTCCCTTACTTATCTTTCTGGGTTTGTGATAACTGGCTCAGGAGGATATTCTCCAAATCCATCCATTTGCCTGCAAATTTTAGGATATCATTTTTTCTTATTGCTGAGTAGTACTCCATTGAGTAGATGTACCACAGTTTGTTAATCCATTTTTCAGTTGAAGGGCATCTGGGATGTTTCCAGGTTCTTGCTATTATGAATAATGCGACTATGAACATAGTTGAGCTAATGCCTTTGGAGTATGAATGTGCATCTTTAGGGTATATGCCCACCCAGTGGTGGTATTGCTGAATCCTTGGAGAGATTGATTTCTCATTTTATGACAAACCCCCATACTGCATTCCAGAGTGGCTGAACAAGCTTACACTCCCACCAACAATGGAGGAGTGGTCCCCTTGCTCCACAACCTCTCCAGCATAGGCTATCATCTGTGTCTTTCATCTTAGCCAACCTGACAAGTGTAAGGTGGTATCTCAAAGTTGATTTGATTTGCATTTCTCTGATGGCTAAAGATTTGAGCACTTTTTCAAGTGCATTTCAGCCATTTGTAATTCTTCTTCTGACAATTCCCTTTTCAGTTCTGAACCCCATTTTTTGATTGGGTTATTCATGGTATTGACCTCTAGCTTTTTGAGTTCTCTGTATATTTTAGAGATCAATCCTTTGTTGCTTGTAGGGTTGGTGAAAACCTTTTTCTATTCTGTAAGCTGTTGTTTTGTCTTATTGACTCTTTCCCTGGCTTTACAGAAGCTTCTCAGTTCCAGGGGGTCCTACATACTGATTGTTGTTCTTAGTGTCCGTGCTAGTGGTGTTATATGTAGGAAGTGGTCACCTGTGCCAATGCTTTGGAGAGTATGTTCCACTTTCCTTTCTATCAGGTTCAGTGTGGCTGGTTTATGTTAAGGTTTTTGATCCACTTAGATTTGACTTTTGTGCAGGGTGATAGGCTTGTATCTATCTACATTTTTCTACGCACTACCATGCAGCTATGCCAACACCATTTGTTAAAGATACTATCTTTTTTCCACCGAGTATTTTGAACCTCTTTGTCAAAGATCAGGTGTTTGTAGGTTTTTGGGTTAATGTTGTGATCTTCATTTTGATTCCATTGGTCCACAAGTCTGTTTATATGCCAGTACTAGGCTGCTTTTAATACTGTAGCTCTATAGTATAACTTGAATTCAGGGATGGTGATACCTCCTGAGGTACTTTTATTGATCAAAATTGGTAAGTAGTATTCTTTTTTTTGTTATGAATGAAGTCATATTTTTTATCTTTGTATATTCTTGTTCAAGCTCCTTTCCCCTTCCCACCCCTTCCAGTCACTGTCTCTTGTACACATCTCTTTATCTCCTCCCCAGCAAGGGCAGGTAGAGGAACTAAGCCATATTGAGGCTGTTATGCCCAAAGTCGTGACCCCAGAGAGACCACCAGAGACAAGGACTTAGCGGAATGCAATAGCAACGTTTATTGATGTAAATACAAGCCATGACAGGGAACCCAGTCCAGCTCTTGCCATAGCAAGATCAGGAGGGGCTCCTGAGGGGTGCTTAACAGTCACTTTTAAAGGGAAAAATCACAATTTGGGATTATTCTAGTACAAGGTTGTTTGCTGACAGCTAATCTGGGGAATTTCTCCTTGAATCTCGGCCCAGAAATGACGGTGGTTTATTTTGACTAGAGCATTTGGTGGTCAGATAGCAGGGTCAGGGTGATACAGATTCTGCAGTGGGAACTGAGGTCATGCTGCCCCTCTGTGAACAGCAGTTTCTAGCTATGGTCTCTGGGAACTGGGTGAAGGAATCTTTCTCAGGGCTATGTCTGCTTTAGTTCTGCATAGTTCTCTAAAATGGAAGACTCCTTTTAGTCCTGGTCCCCACATGGATCATCCAGGTGTCCAGCTCATTCTCTCCTAGAACTGGGCAAGCTCCTACCAGGAATATGGAAATGAATTCTATCTCTATGGCTACTAGAATACAAAATGGCATTTCTTGAGCTAAGTTTACTCTCTTCAGGACCTTGGTAAAGAGTATTCTTAATGGTACTTTTCCATAGTTACTTTTAAATTTTGAACAAGAAAATTATATTGTCCACTCAAAACTAAGGTGTCAGATTTGGGATCATAATTATATCTTTAATACTAATTATTTGTTTTCAATATGTATACATTAAAATGTATATATATATATAATATATATGTCACATCAATTTTATCAATTTGAAAGACAACCTGGGAAAAGGTAATTCTTAAGACAAGTTATGATTAAATTTTTGATAGTGTTGTTTGTGTATGATTTATTCAACACTTGAGGGTTTATACCTTGAATGTTAGTTTAAAACAGCATTTGGATTCCCCAGATATCTTCTTCAGTAGTGTATTTTTTTATTAATTTTTCACTGCTTAAAAAAATAGCAGAAACACTCTTTAAGTATGTGGGGATTTTCTGGGTAAGATGATATTAAATTTACCATAATTCTCTGTATTTTCACTCTCTTCACCTTTAAAAGACTACTGCTGTTTTTCAACTAAAACTTTGCTATCAAGGAAATAGAGGTCTGCTTGCTTTGCTTCTATACTTCACTAACTACCAAGAGAGCAGCAGGAAGAGGCTGAAGTTCCTGGCTTTAGTTTGCATTTGAATGGCCTTATATACATACCAAGGTAAATGTGTCTACTCTGAAGAATGTAATTGCATAACCCAAATAGCAGCTGCTGCAAGGTTAAAACCCTGTATTACAGAGCTCAAAAGGAGCTGACTTGCAGGCCTCCATGTTACTATTGTTTATGAAACTGATCTCCAAATTATATACCCTGTGCTAAATTGGCCTTAGAGGTATCAGTTCAACATAATGTTTGTTTCTTTTATATTATACTTTTTTGCATAATTGGTGTTTCTAACAGTCAAAAGGCATACAAAATATTTGGGGGACAAAATACATACATTTATGGGTAAGAAGTAAAAAATACATTCAGAAATGTCTAGGATGCAGGAAACAGTTAATTGTAAACAATTTTAAATTTCAAATGTAATTTAGAATTTAATTTATTAAATGTGTAATAGATTGCTCAATAAGATGGAAAATTTGATTGGTACTAGATACATAAATAACTACTCATTGATAGTGAATCTTGGCCATTGTTCAGCTGGAAAGTAGAACTAACTACAGCATAAGCCCCATTTTTCTCTCTCCAAGCTCATCCTCTCTGAGAAATCTCAGTTCAGCATTCTTACCAATGACAGATAGCTTCTCCCCTGATGTTTCCATAGGCCCAATCCCTGACTAAAGGGTTATAAATGGGCACAAACCCCAGCTTGTGGAGGACAAGACATCACCCCACACTTACAGGGTACATAAGCTCTCTGCCTTAGACTGACCATGTGATTCTTTTTCCTGTCTCTTCTTCAGCATCTCTGGGAGTTGACAGAATCACCGAAGAGTTGTTTTGCTCAGAATAAACCTGTTCTTTTACTTTTTAATTTGGCTTGATCTGGTTTACAGAATTGGTAGAGAAACTTATTGCCAGTGTTTTGCAAAGTTAGGAGCTAAAGTCATTTGGAAGCAGGGAACCTCAATTGAGAATGCATTATTTGATTGAGTTATACTGTGGAAAACACTGTAGGACATTTTCTTGATGAATCAATGTAAATGTAGCCAACTTTTACTAAGTAAAGTACCACCTATGGACAGGTAGTTTCAGTTGTTTTGTTATTGCTTATCATTTTAATAAAAACCCCAAGAAAGAAATTGCTACCAAAAGTGTGCTATCACTCTGAAAGAGATGACTATTTTAATTTGGGAAGGATTTGTAAGAACTTGGAATTTGGGCTCTAAAACCCAATGAATCTTGAAAGCTTAATGAGATTTTATGAGAACTAAGAAAATAATTAATAAGAAAATATTATTAATAATAAGTAATAAATAACTATTTATCGGTGCAGATTGTGGAGGTCTGGTTTGTAAAGTCACAGAAAGTATTTGATATTTTAAATTCAGAATTGATAGCTGGGATGGGAGAGGAGCTTATGATTAAAACATCATTGTTATTCATCATCAAGATAAGATAAAATATCAGAAGTGTTTTTTCAGCATCAGCACACAGAAAGTGTGATCCAGATGTCCCAGTGCTATACATTGTCCTGGCTGCTGTACTTGCTAATGGTTTGAATCTTCCAGCTGGTACTATTATTGAAGGCATGAATGGAGAGCAGCTGAGGTTAGAAATGTGAAAGGCCAGGGGAAGCCATTGGAAAAGGTGTAACCTCAGTAGCAGAAGCCCAGGATTGAAAGGATTATGAAAATAGTTGAAGACTGTCACCATGAGGAAGGGCCAGAGGGTCCACTTACTTTACCAGGTGACTCTTACATATGGAAGATTCCAGAATTATAGGATGATCACCAAGGTCAGGAGGAACTTTGAAGTTGGAGATGGCTTGAAGGTGTAAGACATAACACGGGAGACTGATCCTAAGCTTTTTCCAGTTGGACTTTGGTTTTGCTTTAATCTGATGGTGACTGTGTTCTGGTTTTTACTTCTTAAAGTAAGAAAATGCTGGAGTTATTTTTGATTTTATAGTAACCCACAGATATAAAAATGTAAATTTTTAAAATGACTAGATATTTGAGAATCTTGGAAAATTTCAAAGTGATTTGTTCTTTGAAAGAGAATGGGTCCTTGGGGAGATTGATTCTCAATTTTCTGAGATACCTCCATATTGCATTCCAAACTGGCTGAACAAGCTTACACTCCCACCAACAATGTAGGAGTGTTCCCCTTGCTCCGCATCCTCTCCAACATAGGCTTCTGGGTGTATATCCTAAAGAGGCACATTCACATACCAAAGGTATTAGCTCAACTATGTTCATAGCAGCATTATTTGTAATAGCAAGAACCTGGAAACAACCTAGATGTCCCTCAACTGAAGAATGGATTCACAAACTGTGGTACATCTACACAATGGAATACTACTCAGCAGTAAGAAAAAATGATATCCTAAAATCCGCAGGCAAATGGATCGATTTGGAGAATATCCTCCTGAGTGAGCTATCACAATCTCAGAGAGATAAGCAGGGGATGTACTCACTCACTAGTGTTCTCTAAACAAACAAATAAGAAAAAAAACCAAAACATGCCCAAGCGGCAAACCACAACCTCTGAACAGCTTGGGATCAGATACACCCTGGACTGACCCTTCGAACCCCACTCCAACTATAGGAACACTTGACTCACTCTTGAGGGAGGGCGACAAAACTGGATTTGGCCAGGAGTGGAGACTGATCCAAGCATTATTGGGTCAGTGGGACCATAGGACTATCTGCTCCCTGCCCAGGGGAAAGGATGGGGAGTTGCAGAGAAGAGAAATGTCAAGATGTGTTGGGAGGGGGAAGGGACCTTGAATGAGGATATACAGGGATGGGAAAAAAATTTCAGAGGGAAAGCTGAACACATAGTAAATATATGTGTAGCAAATTATTTGCATTACCACCCTTGATATGCCATGCTTATGATACTTATCCTCTTCATAGTTATTGTTAACTTTTCTTGATTTTAAATTCATGTTACTGTTTTTTTGTTAAATACAAAAAAAAAAAAAAAAAACAAAAACAAAAAACAAAAGGGGAGGACCTGGAGAGATAGCTCAGCCAGTTAAGAACAATGGCTGCATTCCCAGAGGTCCTGAGTTCAATTCCCAGCAACTATATGGTGACTTACCAGATCTGTAACAAGATCTGTTGCCCACTTCTGCCCTATAGGCAAACATACAGGCAAAACACTGTATAGATAATTAATAAATAAACCTTTAAAAAAAAAAGAAAGAGAATGGATAGTCTAAATATCTGAATTTTTAATGAGATAGAATTTGTAAAAGTAAAATATGGAGCATTTTACGTGTGATACTAATATACCCTCTTGGGGACAAACAAGAAAGGAAGGGTTATAGTTGAATAGAGATTTGTTGTTGTTGTTTAGTTGGAAATGTTTAAATTACCCTGGCAAACACTAGATTTGTCAAATGGACATAAGCTAATGTTATTTAGATAAGGAGATGGGGAGAAGAAAGAGTGACTAAGAGGGGCGAGAGGGAAGGGAGTTTGAACAAGGGGATACATGGATAAAAAATGAGACTTTATTCATAATAAACAGAAAAGAGAAACAAGCAAACAAAAAAGAGAAACAAGAACAATAAAAAGCTAATGTTATTTAGAAATAAGAAACCTCAATAGGGAAAATACTCTGACCTGATTGGCCTTTGGAAAAACATGTGGAACATTTATCTCCATTGCAATTCTGTAGGTGGGACAGGTAAATTGGCACCTAAACAATTAGCCCCAGGTGAAATAACAAAGGGTGCCTAGAAAATCACGGAGAGGAAGCCAGTATGCAACACTACACCATGGTTTCTCTTTCAGATTTTGCCTCCAGATTCCTGCCTTGCTTGACTTCCTGCCCTGACTTCCCTTAGTTATGGACTGTAGTCTGAGGGTTGTAAACTGAAATAAATCTTTTTCCTCCCCAAGTTGCTTTTGTCATAGTGTTTTAAAACAATATTTGAAGCCATAATTAAAACACCACAAAACATCATGACTTTCAAGCACACATCTTTTTCCATGTACTTCAATAAGCAAATAATTTGGAAGTATGACATGTATCCAGTTTGCTTTGCATATGACTATTGAAAGGATGACTTTGGTTATACTACTTTCATTAGTAACTGAAAGATGGAAATGACATTTAAATATATTGCAAAGCTGCATAGATGAAGAGACATATGAATTATGTAAAAACAGAGTAAAGCTTTAGAGCGAGAGAGAGGGAACTCGACATCAGGAAGTTTCCTGACAATTTGTCAGAATAAGTGTTAGAGAGCATCAATTTGGGTATGTAAAATGTAAAAACTTAAGGTCACAGTGATTGCTAAAAAACACTCACTAATCTAAAGTCAAAGCACAAGAAGATGATTGCAAAAATATTTTATCAAGACATATTTTTTAAAATTGAACTAAGAGTATGTCTTCTAGATGTATTAATTATAGAAAAAATAAGTGTGTACAAACATTAAAATTATAGTTTGATTGGATTTATTGTTATAAAAAAAGATGAACTATACATACTTTTACTTTAATTTTAAATATAACATTTTGAGTCTATTATCATGTGTATGAAGATGTGTTATTTGTGTTATGCCCATGTCTAGGAATTCCGAACAACCTTTATGGAGTTTGGACACATTGTAACATGCATGTGGGTTTTATTGTTACATACATGTTCCAAACAAATGTGGGGTAGGGGAGCTTTAAAGAAAAACATACATAAGCAAGGTGCAACACATCTTGACATTTCAGGATTGAGCAAAGGGGGTACAGGTACAGCAGCTACTAGCTGAACCTTCTGACAGGTACCTAACTTTTACATCTATTGGCTGTCAGGAGCACTCTCAGACCTGGGCCCTGCCCTCAGATATCAAAGATTCTCTGAAACCAGGCCCCATCCTCAGGTACTGTATGAATGAATTCAGATCCTCCCAATTTGTACACATGTACGTGCATGTTTCCATATGTAGGTTGATATGTAAGTGTAGGCCAAAGATTGATATCAAGAACTTTCTTCAATTGATCTTCTGCCTCTTCCTTTGATGAAAGGTTTATCCCTTATACTCAGAGCTTTTTCTTTAATCAGTCTTATGAGCCACCTCTCTCATCTGATATCTGATTCTTTGTATCCACATTCAAAGAGGAAATTAGAATGTGTGTGTGTGTGTGTTTATTTGCATCTGAATACTGTTTTATCCTTAGACTATACTGATTCCTAATTTGTTTTTTATATTTATAAAGTCCTTATAAAAATATTGGTCTTATATTTCTCTTAATGTTTATAGGTATATTGCTCAAAAAGATATATATTTTACTGATTACATTAGGCCTTTGCCTATTTTGTTGAAAAGTCTAAAATTTTGCTATACATATTTTTGTAGACTCTGTGGTCCCTTCAAGGTAATAATATTATTTTTCCTTTGGAAATATTTTTTGTCTGTTCAGTATGAAGTAACCAGCACTTGATATAATCTGGGCAAGACATTTTCTGTGTAGTCAAATCTAAATTAGCACCACAAAGATGGTTAGGATAGAACTGAACAAAGTCAATATTGGACAAAAGAAAATATCCATTTGTTTTAACAATATTTATTACTGTATCTTGAACTTCCGTGAGGTGAAAAGTAGAATTTTATCTTTGATAAAAATAGATACACAATGTCCATTTTTGTGATTGAGGAGTCAAGAAATATAATGATAATACACTTAATAGTGTAACTTTAGGAAGTGAAACGCAACTGAAGAGAATAAATCAAAGCGATAGAACCTTTAGTTAGAAAAATAAATTAAAGATTTGAGAGCCTCCCTGTGGTTCAGCATATAAGGTACTTGCTGCTAGTGGGCCATTGAGGAACTACAAGTTTCTTCCCATTTTGTAGTACCTAAAGAAGATGGAAGGCCAAGTGGGAGCTAAGTGAACTGCACTTTCTTTGGTTTAGACAGCAGCTAAACCTCAGTTATTAATAAGGAAAGACATAGGAGAAAATCAATTCTCCTGGGTGTGAGATATGAAAGAATAATGGAATTCTGGAATATTGATACCGAGGTTCTTCATTTCATTTCTTCTATTTCTAATGTTTATTCTTCTGACTTGGTGAGATACAGACATTTTTTACTTAAAGATGATATTAAATTATATTGATGATATTCTCCATTTCTTTAGGTTGTCTTCCTTGCATGTTTGCCTTTATGTCAAAAAATTTCTCACTTATAAGAACAAAAGTAGACAGAATCTAGCATTGTATGTTAATGGTCAAATTTGAACCTCCTATAAAGATGTCTTCATGTGTATAAAGACTTTTGCACACCAAAGGCATTAGCTCAATTATGATTATAGCAGCATTGTTCATAATAGCAAGAACCTGGAACCAACCTAGATGGCTCTGAAGTGAAGAACAGATTAACAAACTGTGGTACATCTACACACACACACACACACAAATGTGATCCTAAAATTTGCAGGCAAATGGATGGATTTGAAGAATATCCTTCTGAGTGAGGAATCACAAGCCCAGAAATATAAGTACAGAATGTATTCACAGAATGTATTTACTCATTAGTGGACCTTAGATCTTTAGATTAGAAAAAAAAAAAAAAAAAAAAAAAAAAAAAAAAAAAAAAAAAAAAAAAAAAAAAAAAAAAAAAAAAAAAAAAAAAAAAAAGCAAATAACACTCAAGCCGCAAAAATGCAATCCCTGAAAAGCTTGGGATCTGAAGGAACTTAAGGGAGATCTTCCAGGGAGGATTGAGTGAGAGGAACAATGAGGGAGAAAAAAAAATGTGGGGTTGGAAAAAGTCCAGGTGCTAGGGTCACCCATAGGAACTCACAGGATATCCCTGTCTAGGTCTCCAATCAACATCTCCAATAGTGAAGATGTCGCCTTCCCCTATAATCAAATGAATAGCCACACCAAGTGCCATGACAGAACATACATTCAACAGTGAATAGAGGTAGAGACAGAGATAGCAGCTGAGCACTGTGCTGAGCTTCTGGTCTAGCTAAGAGCAGGGGAGAAGAGTCTATATGAGCAAGGGGATAGGGTTTATGAGGAAAACTCTCACAATGATGCCTGGTTGGAGGTCTAGGGATCTCACAGAATTAAGAACAGCCACTGGGAAAACTTTAAGAAAAGGAACTAGTCCTCCAAGTATAGCCAGCTGTCCACTGACATGGGCAATATGAGGAATCTCTAGGGGAGGGATCAGACTATGTTTCTTATTTTTTTCATTTCCTTGTCATTTATTTTTTTAATATGAATAACATCTCATTTTTAATCCATGTATCCCCTTGCTCAAACTCCCTTTCTCCTATTGCCCCTCCCAGTCTTTCTCTCTTTTCTTTCTATGTGTGGACTGGTACTTCAGAGCCCATTGTCCCCAGTCTTGACATTAGGATGAGGAAATTGGACCTGCCTGGAGTATATGCTGAGCTGATCCACCTTAGGACTTCTTGCCCTTTGTGGGGAGGGATGGGGGAATGGAGAGAGGAGAGGCTGAAAGAAGACAGGGAGGGATTGGTAGAAGGAAGGGAGGGAGAGCAAGGGGATATATGAAAAAAGGACTTTATTTTCTATAAATAAATAAATAAATAAATAAATAAATAAATAAATAAAAAGAAACTTAAAAAAAAGAAAGAAAATTACATCAAACAACCAAATCTAGACAAAACAAAATATAAATATTGTTGACATTTATGAACACAGAGAACTAGCTAAGAAAGCTGAACAAAAATTAGCTGAGGAAATGTTTGCTTTTGGATGTAGAAAAACTAGTTATAGTGGCAGATGAGAATTCTCTTTAATAATAAAAATATCCTTTGATTGTTAGATGCTATATGACAAAACTAATTAAAAGTACTTTAAATCTGTGCATTTTATTGAATTTTAACACAAAAATTTTAAGGGTTTTCGAGTTACTGATTTGGTGATTAAGTTTGCTGGCTTTAGCTACAAACATGCCATATTAAAAATCAGCATTATGCTGCTGTTTTGTGCCAAATCTTAAGAACATAAATTAACTTTGTGATCCTACACTATTTGTGTACAAAATGAAACCAAATATCTAAAAATTTATTTTCAATACGAAATATTATATATAAAGATATGTGGTTTTTATTTTATCAGGTAACAGTCACTCAATAAATAATATTTTGCTATTTAAAAACATAAGATTACAGCTGGAAGATTCTTGGAGAAGTCAGAGCTGTGAGTGTAATTTAGAAGCATTTGGCACATAAATAAATATACAACATTCTCAAACTGAGAGTGAGATGTAATGTGTAAACATATATCTGTGGTGTGTCTAATAGCTAACAACTAAGAGGACTATTTAAATCTATATCAAATTAAATTAATCAAATAATAGAAATAACTTGTCAGTTGCTACAGCCATTAACAATAACATGTTCTTACTGACTGCAAACCGAATAAATATTTTTTCCACATATAGTTATATTACATACCACATCTCTATGGCTTCAGTATTTTATGTCTCTCATTGAGTATTATTTCTTCTGATGATTTATGACAATTTTTCCCATGTTAGTATTATTGCAGGGCTGTTATCTTACATCACCTTAAAGCTAATTCACATTCTATTATGTTAAGGAAGATTGCTATGCTTAGAGACACATGAGAAAGTTGGCCTGGAATAATAAAGAATTAGATCTGGCTTCCAAAGCAACTCTGAGGTGTAAGGAACAAATTTCATGCAAGGTTCCCCAGAGGATCAGAAATTTTCATTTTCCATTCTGAAGCACAAATAAATATTCTTTAAATGAAGTGGATTATTATTGTTTTTTTGTGTGTTAAGAAGGTGTGAGAATATGTAAATCACAGGAAACAGAATATAGGTGAAGCTCACATTCAGGTCACATTAATAACAAAATGCATTCTAAGGTTTATGTAAAAAAAAAATCAGCTTTATAAATACAGAGCAAAACTTCCATACTGGATTTAAAAGGTAAATATATTTCCTATTTATTTTTATAAGCAGAACGATTAGAGGATTCTCACTATCATATCTTTAAAAATATATTTTATTTGTATTTGTATTGGTAGGTTTTTGAATTGCAGCATCTAAGTGTGTATTGTGTGTGTATGTTTGTGTGATTTTGTGTGAGTATGTTTGTATTGGTGTGTGTTTGCATGGTTTGGTGAGAAAAAGAATGTCAGAGAACACTTCTGAGAGTTGGTGTGTCATTTTATCTTGCCAAGGCAGGGTCTCTTTTGTTTCTGCCTTGTAGTATACTCCAGATCCATTTTTGAGGGATTGTCCTGCATCTGACTCCCATTTTTGCCTTAGAAGAGCTGAGATTGCAGATGGGTATCATCATACTCTATATCATTTTTTCCAGGTCTCAGATTTACACTGAAGCACTCTTACTCAGTGATCCATCTTACCAGCCTCTCACCACTATTTCTCAGGATGCTAAAAAAAAGGATATCTTTTTTTTTTTAAGTGCCTTTCAACATGTTCTCTTCAGAACACTGTGTTCAAAGAGAGTGTAATTTATGGTTCTTAGTATGTATCATTTCACAGAAAATTTCTATCTGATAAATCATATTTTAACAGTAGAGTTATGAATGATCTACTTAAAGCTGGACAGGGCAATGAGTACTCCTTTGACCTTTAGATAATTACTTAATTTCACTGAAACTTAATATCTTCATTTGTAAGGTAATGATAATATTTTCTAGTGTAATTGACTTCTAATATTTAAATGAGGAATGACTTTAAATCATATAAAAAAGTCAGATACAATTCCGGAATAAGTAATAGGTTTAAGTCTACAATTTTAATAACACAAGATTTTAAAATAGGAATATTTAAAAAGTCCATATTTATGGCTAAAATGGTTTTTCATACTTTATATATGTTTTATCTTAACACATGAATTTATATAAAATACAACAAAACAATTTTGGGGGTCATGTATATTCTTTGAGAATAAAATCTTTGGGACTTGAGAAGAATTGTTTTTTTAGTCCTTGGCTTGAGACACATTGCCAGGTAAATCAAATACTCCTTTATTCCTCTAAGATCGTTTCTTTCTTTCTGCTTCCACTTGGCATTTAGGCTTGCAAACTATTCTTTGAAGCTATAGACATACCTTCTTGATATATCTTAAGCTTCTGTTAAACTGTAGTGAAGTTTGGGCAACAGTTCTAATCAGCAAAAAATTCTTTCTGAATGGTATGTCTTTCACCTTCATTTCATAGGCATCCTGATATCTTATAAAGGAAGAATCAGATATTTTTACATGTACTATGATATGAAATCATTTACATTTTTATTAATTTTTTATTTATTTAAAAGATTGTTTTTTAATTTTACATACCAATCACAGTTCTCCTTCCCTTCCCTCCTCCTATTAGCCCCCAGCTTCTCCCCACCCTACCCCTTATCCACTTCTCACAGAGGGTAAGGATTCCCACAGGGAGTCAATATAGTCTGCGTATCAAGTTGAGGCAGGACTAAACCCATCCACCATATGAAGACTGAGCAAGGTATCTCTCTATAGGGAATGGGCTCCAAAAGCCAGTTCATGCACTTGAGATAAATGTTGGTCTCATTGCCAGAGGCCTCACAATCTGCCTAAACCATACACTGTCTTCCACATTCAAAGTGCCTAGTTCAGTTCCATACAGGTTTCCAAATGTTAGTCCAGAGCCCATGAAATCTTAAATTGACAGAGGTTTTAAAATTTTAGCTTTTCCTAGATGATGTTTTAAGGGAGAGAAAAGAAATCATGGTTCATATGATGACTTCCAACACTAAAAAAGTAAATCATTCAAACTGCAAATGTTTACATCCACAGTGACACAAGAATACACAAACACACATGCATACGTATCTTCAAAACATATGTGCACACCATCTTCAGCACATTCACACACATGCATACTTACACCACAAAAATTTGAGCATGTGTATTTGCATATGCATGTACATATAATCAATGATTTGTGGTAAAATTAAGAAAAATTAACTTTTCCTGTAATACCAACTCTAAGTATTCCTGGCACTCCATGTGGTAAAGTCAACATGGCTCCAGTAGGATACACCTGGTGCGGAGGCACAACCCTAACCCTAACCCTAACCCTAACTGTGACTAAGTAAACCCATGCACACCCCTTCTCTTAAAAAGAGATGCCATGTTATAGTCTCTCTCTCCTCCTCTCCTGCTTCTCTGCTCCTGTACTCACCTGGGAACTCTCTTAAATAAACCCTCATGTGGCCTTGGCAGTATGAGTGTGTGTGTGTTTCTTCTCACAGGCAAAGCCAACATTGCTGCTGAGATTCAGATAGGCTCTGCCCTGAGTTTAGGTGCACATAAACTAGGATAATCTGATCTGGGCAAGGTCACCTTTTACCTGCCCCACCACTACAATATTTTCGAACACCACTGGATTTGATTGGTAAGTCCCCACCTCAGATAAAATACACACTCCTGCCCCCCTCACCCCCATGGAGTTCCTTCTTTGGACTTGCCTGCAGGGTAGTGCACTGATATCTTCTGTGGGTGTTTTTGCTGGCTCAAATCTTTGATAGAGCATGGACACGTGGTGCTGGGGCTGACAGGTTCTCAGCACCCATTGTTAGTGGGGTGTACCACCCTGGAGCTTCCCATTTGCTTTGACGAGAGCTTATGGGAGTTTGTGTAATTTGGGGCATTGTCTAAGTGGGCTACACTGGCAGTTTATCAACTCATCCTGTGTGGTCACATTTCCTTAGGATATCGTTCAACCAGGCTCAACCCAGGCTTGGCATACCTGACCCCTTTAGGTCTCAATAATGGGGAATAAGCCATTGAAAGGTATTCCTCCATTCTCACCTTTTAGATGGGAGATGGAGACTCTAAAGCCACTTAGCCTTTTTTTTTAAATTTTTTTTTACCTTATCTATATATCACCAAGCTTATCTGTTTTTTTGCACAAAGAAATGGTCTAATAACTCCTTAGATTATTCAAAATAGCCACCTAACAGCTCACCAACCCCGATATTTTATGAGAGATAACTTTTGCAAGCACATGGGTAGATAGAAAGGGTTTTTCCTATCTTTTTCTATCTCTTTTCATATCAGCTTTAAAGCTTCTCTCCTAGCTTGTTGATCTTAACCCTATGTCTTTTCCATATGTCAGTTCTAAACCTTCTCTTCCAGCTCTCTGTTCTTAAGAGTGTTCCTATTTCTTCTCAACACTAAATTTTCCCTTCTGGCTTTCTGTTCTTCTGTTTCTAGCTACACGACCAGATCCTCTCTGGAACCTCCAAACTTCAAATCTCCATGCTCATCTGCAACTCTTCCTTTTCCTTTCTGAAAACTCCGAACCTGCCAGCTACATTTATCCTACCAGTCACTTGTTCTTACACTCTAAAGATCCTAATTAAGTTCTTTCTCTACACATATATTTTCTTTGTGTTCATCTTTCCCTCTGAATTTTTTTCCCATCCCTGTATATCCTTATTCAAGGTCTCTTCCAATCTTATTTGTATTTCCACCCTTGATAAGCCATGCTTATGATTCTTATCCTCTGTATAGTTATTGTTAACTCTTCCACATTTTAAATTCTTTTTACTGTGTTTTTTTTTGATAAATACAAAATAAAGAAGGAAAAAAAAAGTTCTTTCTCTACAAAAAGGTACTACCATAGATAAGATAATAAAAGTTTACACCTTCTTTCCTTTATCAAAACTTTCTCAGATAAAAAATTAGGCTATAAAGTAAAGGCAGGTTTGCAGGCCAGAACTCATGCAGATAAAGTTCACTAAGTTTTTAAATGTCTCACAAATGTGCTCTTACAGTATACTAGATCCTTGAGTGCATGATTCATTTTTTACCCTGACATCAGAGCTAAAATTTAGTCCTTGAGAGGGGACCTCAGGCAGACTCTAGAGGCAAAAATGGGCTTTTAAGGTGTATCACAGGAAAGATATCTCCTGCTGGCAAAAACTGTCTGGCCAGCTACTGTCTTGTTTTGGCTAGCCTCACAGAAGCAGTTCATGCCTTGTCCAGGGTACAATCAAGGGAATGCTGGTCTAAGTGCGTGTCCCCAAGCCTCAAATGGCAAGGAGACATTACACAGAGACCACTCCCAACTGATCTCCAAAGGCCTGGCCATGGGCAGTTGGCGCTGCCAAGGCTTCCCGAAGCTGACCACCCTCAGGACAAAGAGGGAGCCTTGAGTAGCCATCATGTCAGGGCAGTCCATCTCCTCGTGGACATTGAGAGCCACATACTCAGTCGTCCTGTAGGAGTTTTGGGGTCTCACCTCTCTTTCTAGCCTCTCCATTGTCAGGGTGAAAAGCAAATAATTCCAGCCTCATCAGACACTACCACTTAATTATGTTTTCAGAGATGTCCCTATCACTCACTCATTTTGGTCATGCAAACCTGCCACATACCCCTAATAAAAAAAGAGATTTTTTTTTAACTTTTAGTCACATTTTGCCTGAATCCTGACTCTGGCAGCCACTCTAGCCGCCTCTACTCATCTTGCTATCTGCTTAAATATGTCATTTCTAGCTTTCCAGTCTCTCAGGTGGACCACCAAATGTAAAATATCTAAAATCCTTGTGTCATTAGACACATTTCTCAAAAATCTCCCATCTCTGAGTTTTCCACTCCATCCTGCTTCTCAGACTCAAAATCAAGATGATGACCAACAAAAGGCTCAGTGGAGGTATTTTGGCTATCCCCTCCCCCAATTCCCTTGCAGATCCCCTCCAGCCCTGCTTCTGGAAAATGAGAAAAACCCAAGAGCCATTTTCAGAGCCAGTACAGGTAAAACAGACCATCCCTCTCCTCCCCAGGACCAAAAGAAAGGAACCAAAGCCATTTTAACCTTTTTCTATACCCAGACCTGGCAGAGTACACTCACTATCTTATCACTACTCAAGATTCTCTTACTAACTCATAGTTTTCTTTTCAAGCTCCAGAAAATAAAAATTTATCATTTCATGGCCTAGGCTCATCCAGACTGCACAAAAAGACCTAAAAAATCCAACAGACCAGTCGTCAAAAATATAGTTCCCTAAAAGGACAAACTTTGCCCTTAAGACAGCTTGAAGCAGCCTTGAACTCCATGGCCCCAAGTCATTTTCCCCCTACCCCCCCACATAAACCTGATTTTATTTCATAATAAATGAAACAGTGAGATGTAAGTATTCCTGACACTCCACTTGGAAGTCAGCTTGGCTCCTCTGGCAGGATGCACCTGGTAAGGAGGTAAACTCCTGGGTGTGGCTGTGTAAACCTGTGTACACCCCTTCTCTAAAAAAGAGACGCCATGTTACAGTCTGTCTTTCCTCCTCTCCTGCTTCTCTGCTCCTTTACCCACCTGGGGACTTTCTTAAATAGACTCTCGTGTGGCCTTGGTAGTGGGTAGTGTGAATGTATGTGTGTGTCTCTTCTCATGTGCAAAACCAACACCAACACTATAGTAGGAACAATGAAGAATCCTGTATTTTCTTTGCCCATATTCCTTGGCCTATTTATAACAGCCAAGGACTCTCCATAATGTCACTTAGAGTATGCTTTTTTCCCAATATTTCAATCATTAAATTTCTAGAATGGACTACCAGCAAACTGACAAGCTGTTATAACAAATAGAGAGTCAAATGTAAAATTATGATTCAAACTTAATGTGAACATGTATAGCAACTTTGATACTATGTGGGAGGATGAAACCAATTGTTTTTATTAACTTCTGTTAATTTCCATCTACAGAATTGTAACATTTTTAAATCTGAAGAGCTGTCCCATAAGGAATTATTTTTCATAGTCCTGTTAATATTAGTTGTTACTAGGCATACATTTTAGTCATTAAATAAGCAGTCAGTGGTCATTCAGTGTTAATTTTTTTTACCCCTTTCATTTAGAAATGGTACACCTATCACATAATACACATATGTAATATTAGCAATATCCATATTATTTTTTTCTAATTTTACTCTGTTTTGTAACTTGTGAATTGTTATGCATACCAGTTATTTTATTTCCTTATACCATTTTTCATGTAAACTGTTAAGATATACCTGTAATCTTACCACATGTAGTATAGACACAGGAACATCAAGAGTTCAACATCAGCTTTGGCTATGTGAGTGTAATAAAGCAAACCTGTGTTATATGATTCATTTTATCGAAAATACATCTATAAATTAGCCAAAAAATTAAAATGTATTTGCTATTGTCTTACAATCTTGTAATAAACTACTAAGAATTGATTGAGGAAACAAACAAAAGATAATTTAACAATAATATAGCCAGTATAGTAACTACTACTCATTCTACTTAGAGCAAATAAATGATTTAGTGTGTGTTTTACACTGAAGGACCTTTGGCTTTGATTTTCTACTTTCTAAGAAAATTGGATTTAACTGCCTTAATTTCTCTGACTTCTTAGTAATCACATCCAAGGATATCTATTTATTCTTCTTTATTCCAGTGGGAATTTTTTAATTTTTTTTTTTTATGGTAGAAGTGGTCTGTGTATGTCTAGAGAGAAAACCAGATACAAGAAAACTGCTAATATGCCTCATTCCCATCTTCTGCCAGGTAAAGCTGGGTGGGGAGATAAAAAACGTTTCTTGAAGAATTATTTTCTCATCTTCTTAAGGAACTTTAAATTGGATATATTCAGCAGTAAAATCATCTAAGCACATGTTTGTTGACTTCAGCACTATTCCCACTTATCCTCAAACATTAGAGGTAGAAAAAGACAAGTTTTTAACGTGGCCATTACAATAAGCAAAACTAGAAATTCAATATAGTCTAATGTCAATAAAAAGATGTACTTGTTTATTGACAATCTGATGGCAAAGTGTGTGTGTTTATCCAAACACTGATTCTTACAAGGTTCAATAGAAACTAAACTAAACCTATCAACAATAAATATAATCTGCTTAAGTTGCTTGATAACAGCTTCTGACATTGACATTTATAGTCTTATAACCTCTCATCCTCAAGATTCCAACAAGCTTAACAACATTTCTCAAGTATATTTTAAATGACAAAGTAAACAAAGGGATTACTATGACATAGTCAGAAGTAAATATACTCAACCCTACAAAAGTGTGCATAATAGAAACTAAAGAAGCAACTTGGAGCAATTGAAACTACATTAAAAATTCAGTGAGGAGGATTATCCAGTCTGGATTGTAGCCAAAAGAAAGAAAAAGTATTCAGAGTTAGCATGGAGAAATAACATGGAAATAGTAACAGCTAACTCAGAATACAAACTTTAGCTATTAAAATACTTCTGTGCATTCCAGGCTCAGCAGACCATTCTTAGACCTGCTGATTTCTGTAAGCCCGAGCCCTTCCACTACTCTACCTCTATCAACTTGGAACTCAGGCACTTGAGAAAGGATAAGTAGTTCTTTTTTGCTACTCCTTTCATTCTTTCCTTTCAGCCAATCTATATTCCTATGAGACTGTTAGAAGATCCAGGAAACCATTCTCTACCAGGGAGCTACAGTTGCCATATGTGGCTATGAATCAGCCAACTAATTTTATTCTCCTTCCCACTTTCTGAATGTTAAACCCACTAGTACATCTGCTCCTGATTTTAATCCCTACCAGCTCACTTCCAACAGCATGGGATTTTCCCCCTTTGTAGGGACCCAGACTTCCCTTAATTCCTACCTAATGTACCTTTCAGCATCTAATTATAGCCCATCTCCATTCCTTTGTGACTTGCAACATGCCCACCCCATTCAGAAGAACTCTGTACAAGGGATGTACCACTGAAACACTTGGTAGAGACCAACTTATTCTACCAGGTACTTAATAATGGAAACAACAATAATAAAAGAACATGACCTACATCCACAAAAGTAAAGATCAGATGTTTACACCAAGAAGCATCTTAGAGGACATAAATCCACACATTTATATCCTAGCACTAAAACACAAAAATAAACAACCAAAACAATATGTCTCCTCCAGAAGTAAGCCTCACAAATTAAAAGCCATTTAAAAAAAGTTAATTTCGGGTCTTGATACCAAGGTAGAAGACATAGATAGGTCAAACAAGGTAAAGTTTAAATCAAAATGATCCAGGCATAACACATCCAGGAAAACTTGGACACTATGAAAAGAACAAACCTAATAATAATAATAGATATAGGGGAAGTAGAAACAGCTTAGATCAAAGCACAGAAAATACTTTCAAGAAGTAATAGAAGAAAACTTCTGGAACTTAAATAAAGAGATGACTGTCAATGTATTAGAAGCAGAGAGAACACAAAAAGAAAAGGACTAGAAAAGGAACTCCCCCCCATGACACATAAAAATCAAAACAGTAAATGTACAGACCAAAGAAATAGTTTTAAAAGCTTCAGGGAAATAAAACCAAGTCACATATAAAGGCATAACCATTATAAAAACACTTAATGCTTCAGGGGAGATACTAAAAGCCAGACAGGCCTGGTTGTGTAAACTCTGAAAGACCAAAGACGGCATCCCAGACAATTGTACCCAAACAATTATTAATCAAAATTGATAAGAAAGGAAAAAATCAGTCAACCTTTTTATAATGAAAACACATTTGAGTAGTTTTTGTCTATAAAACAAACTCTTCTGGAGACACTGGAAAGAAAATACCTGAGAGGGCACAAGGAGTAACTAGTTCCAGAATAATAAAGCAAAAGAGACAGAAAATTACACATGGAAAAATATATCAGTAGTGAATATACAGTGTTCATTGTAACTCACAATATTAAATGTCTCAATCCACTAATAAAAACACAAGATTGAAATGTCATATACAAAACAGTATCCAGTTTTCTGCTACATCCAAGAAATATACATCACAGTCAAGAGCAGACATCACATTCCTGTAAAAAGGATGGAAGGTTTTCTAATTAAATGGAAACAAAAGGATGCAGGCATGGATATTTCAATATTTGAAAGAAAAGTCTTTCAACTAGAACTACCAAAAGAGATATGGGATAAGATAAGCCAGCACACTTACCCACAGAACCATCTCTCTAGCTTCATCATCACCGTTTTTAAAATCAGTCTTTTTCCTATTCTCTCTTCCACTTCCTCTTCCTCTCTCTTTCTCTCTGTCTGTCTCTGTCTCTGTCTCTGTCTCTGTCTCTCTCTCTCTCTCTCCATCTCCCTCTCTCTCTATGTGTAGTGTCCATGGATACACACATGTATGTACATGTAATGTTGTTTGTACATACACATGCAGTTTTGTATAGATAGCTATAGATAACGTATGATCACATTTAATAGTTATGCCATGTCCAAAAATGAAACTTTTGTAGCATTTCTTCATGTTCTCTGACTCTGTTCCCCCTCTTTGATGTTTCTTTAGCCTTTGAAGGAATGTTATAGATATCTTGATTAGATCTAAGCAGACAAAAATAGATAAAATAGTCACTGGAGACACATATAATGAGATAGGCATTTTAGGAGTTGATAAAATTTCAAATCGAATGCTGAAAGACACAGAGGAAAGGGATAGTAGATCTATGATAGAATATAGTATGCAAAGTTTAATTGATAATTTCCCAGTGTGATACATTCCCTGCAGTTATTATCATCCATCTGTGAGATGACATAAGGCCACCTACTTTTTTGAGAGAAGCATTATATCAAGCAGTTTTCTATAAGCTTTATACCAATGTATTATAATTCATGAACTCATCTATGGGCTAAATAAATTGTAGAGATGTTATAAAACCGACAACATAATAAAAAAGCTTACAGGAGGATATTATGAACGTCATTTTCAGCATATAAAGACAATGTAACAAATTTTATTAGTGAAACTCATTGTCTGGTATACATTTTAGTCTTACTTTTTTGTAACATCTTAAAAATAATGATCCTGAAAGGCTTTTTTTCTGGTGCTTGACACAGTAAAATATTAATTTGTTAGCTTCTGTAACTTGAAGATATTTTAAAATCAGCATTAAGGACAATAGACATCAATTTGTGGGTTAAATAAAGTGCATTCTTGCTATTGTTGGCTATTTGAAAACATGATAAGGTTCAAACATTTGTTACTACACAGGGAAAATACAACTTTTCCAGCATAATGAGAAAATTTTATTTTTACCATTTCTTTACAGAACACAAATCTAATATAAAACCAACTGCAAAGTAATCTTTCTTAGAAATTTTATAATTATTGTAGAATAGTCTTTACATGAAAATAAGTCAACATGATTGATAAAAATAATCATTATTAAATTAAATCATCAAGGACATAGACATGTATAAAATACATTCTACCCCAAGCTAGTAACTAGCCTATTATTTCATAGTCTGTAAAATCTAATCAGGTCAGAACACAATTAATGCTCTGTGAGTGACAGAATTTCATGCTGCACAAATAGTCTGCTGTGAACAGATGGCAAGGAAGTGAAAGTTGAACTATTATTGTCAAGAGAAAAGTTTTTACTAGCAGAACATATTTTTCTATTGTAATTTATGACTTTGAAGAAATACAAGTTCACATGTAGTCATGTGTCACTTAACCTTAAAAATATATTGTCTCAAATAGAACTTTAGGTTATTTTTTTCCTATGCAAATGTTGTAGCATACACCAAGTTTATCATTACTAACAAAAACTTAAATTATTATAGGCATATTACGAACCACAGTTATAACATGACACTTGTTATTTTATGTCTCTCTCTCTCCTATATCTCATATAATTACATATCCTACAACTACCTTAGACAGTTCATGAAGTTTCTTATTTACTGTTATTTATTTTTTAAAATTAAGGTCATCAATTTATATATGCTTACCCCATTCTTGATAGAGTTGCATTTTTCTAAATTTGCTACATTTGTTATTATAAAATTTAATGTAAAATTATAATATTTATATTAAATAGTTTTTGCTATATTTTAACTTAAATAATTTGCTGAATTACTTGTCTTTATGTTATATCCTTCATGGACAAAAAGTTAGATATGTTTCAAGTGGTCACTCCATAACAAAATAATGAGTTTATATCCAAATAATATTTTTTATTTATTACACATTTCTAAAAGAGGGTTCAGTGTGGGTAGCAAAGAATGACACTATAAATGTGTTAAATTTTCAAAAACTAATTTTAGAAAAGAATTTAAACATGTGTTTAAATATGTCTAATGCCTATATACATAGAATAGATCACAATTCCATGTATTGCTTGCTGACAGTAGATGTTTGTATTTCATGTGTTAACTTCTTTAATTCTAAATGATTTTTTCTCTGATGACAGCAGTGATATCTGACCACCATGAAAAAATGAAGAAAGAATAAGATGAAAAATAATTTTAAATTTTTTATTCATTTCCAGTAATGAGTGTATAATTGCAATAAAGTAAAATGAACTTAATTTTGAAACAATAACATGTAGCACATTGTCTGTTTATAGTAAAGGCCAACAGCATTTATATACATATAAGAGAGAGAAGTTATTTGAACTTATGGACCCTTTCTTGTTGCTTCTCTGATGTTTATCAGCGGCATCTCCACCTCCTTTGTTTCCATTCTTTGCAAAGCAGGGATCTTTGAAGCTGCACTTAGGTTTGTAATGTACAAGCTGAACAGGTTTTTACCTTCCTGAGATGCCTTTTCTGGTACTTTCTGGGATGGATAATGTTCTAGCTGTGTTTCCCAGGTAAATATGGAGTTTGGAATGCAACTCTGAAGGTCTCTATGTAGTTTAGGAAAATGAATATGCCTAAGCCATACCTGGTCCAGAGGTCTTTTTATTATTTTATTATTATTATTAAATAATATTTTTATCTATATATCCCCTTTTTCAAACTCCCGTCCCCCTCCCATACATCACAGGCACTTTCTCTTCTCCCAATCACTTTCTTTCCTGCCCAGCAAGGGCAAAGATTCCAAGGTCCCAGTGAGGCTTAGGTCAGCATCCACTCCAGGCAGATCTGCTTTCCTCATCCCAAAATCAAGATGGGGTCAGGTGTTCCTCTGGGACAGAATGGGTTCCAAGGTGCCAATCAAAGGTGTTTCAGATCCCAAGCTGTTCAGTGGTTGTAGGTTGCAGCTTGGACATGCTTTGCTTTTTTTTTTTTTTTTAAGTCCACTAATGAGTGAGTACTTCCCCTGCTTATCTTTCTGGGTTTGTGATAACTTGCTCAGGAGGATATTCTCCAAATCCATCCATTTGCCTGCAAATTTTATGATATAATTTTACCTTACTGCTGAGTAGTACTCCATTGTGTAGATGTACCACAGCTTGTTTATCCATTCTTCAGTTGAGGGAAATCTAGATTGTTTCCAGGTTCTTGCTATTACAAATAATGCTGCTATGAACATAGTTGAGGTAATTCCTTTGGAGTGCGAATGTGCATCGTTAGAGTATATGAAAAGTAGTGGTATTGCTTAGTCCTTTTGTAGATTGATTCCCACATTTCTGAGAAACCACCATATTGTATTCCAGGATGGTTGAACAAGCTTACACTCCCACCACAATGGAGGAGTGGTCCCCTTGCTCCTGCAAGTTGCACATTTCTATTTTACCATTTCTCCATTTTCTATTGATTCTCAGTAGACTGTCTGAACAGTTGAACTTTAAATTGTTTTCTAAGAGATCTTTGAATTGTCTTCTGCTGCACACATCATAATGTGTAATGAAGAAGGCTCATAGAACCTCTAAGTATTTCAAAAACATTGCAGGAGAAGTTATCTGACTCATAGATGTACCAGTTTCCCTGCACCACTAATAAGAAGGCCAGATTTACTTGGCTGCAAATGACATCCTTTTTGACACTAATTCATCAAGGTAAAAACTAAGTTTAAGAATAGAACAACCATAGTCCAGAGAAAGTATTAGAAGGAAAGGCTTTTTTCAACTATAGTTCATCCTTTGATTCTAGGTCATTTTGAATCTCTTCCTCAGACTCAGTATTAGTTTCCTGAAATTGTAGTAAAATAGTCTAAAAATGTCATTTCATAGACAAAGGAGGAAATATCAAAAAATATGGGTGAGGCTTATATAAACAAATATATGATTTTAACTAAAAAAATAAATATAATAGTTTATATATTTACTATTTGAGGTGACTAGGCAAGTTATTTAAAGGATAATTCTAAACAAAGAATATGATCAAAATTTAGAAGGACTGGTAGAAAATTAGAAAAATTAAAACAAAGTTTAATACTATAAATATGAGTGTGTCTTCTTATATTAAGAAAGTATTTTTGTATACATAGATTGTATTATCATGAAAGGATCCTTTGTTTTCTAAATTTTTAATCTTAAATGGCTATAGCACAATAACCCTTATAGAAACTAACAACTATGATTTTGCAAAAGAAAATGAATAGTGAGTAACAGTTTTACTTTTGAAATGCTCGTAGAAGTTTTGGCAGATTAGCAGAAACTGTATATAGAATTTTAAATTTCTAAAAGTATTTGTAATGTGTCTAATAGTTTTCCATAGAATAGTTGTAAAAGAAAATGGAACTTGATTGCTTGACAAAAGATTAAGAAACATATTTTTATAAGTCTCTACATCTTTGAATATGACCTTCAATTTGCATTAGATTTTGTACACCATGTCTGGAATATTTAAGCTGGTAGACATTGCTGTTATTTAAATTATATATACAAAGCTAAAGTAATAATTTAACTAAATATTTCTTCCATTATAATGATGTGCTGGATACATATGTATCTTCAGAAAATGAAAAGAGATGAGGATAATGAGTATACTGATTACTGATTACTAAACAAATGTACATATATTTATTATTAATAAAATTGAAAACAGAGTATTTTAGTCATAAATAGTCAAAATTTATGAGCATATGTGTAAACACTAAGAAAAGTACAATCAGAATTTAGTATTTTTAAATTCTGATAACATGCCTGGAAAAGCATATATTTCACTTTTATAATAATGACTGAAAGATAACATTGTTTTTAGATATTTCATAAGCATTCACTTCCTTAGTGTCTAGTATTCATATATATGTTTAAAATTCATTTATAACAAAATTTAATATAGTAGCATTGCTTGTAATTTAAGATATCAATATCTCAAGAAGTATAAGTACAGGATTATATTATTTTGATATCAAAGATCAATTACCTACTTCTTAGAAAACGTGACATCATAATAATACATACATAATTCCCTACAGGTTTAATGACAATACTCATAATTTTGATTACATGCATAACCTTTGTATTCTTTTCAAGATGTTTCTCATTCAATAATTTAAAGATTTTCCATTTTACATTCTTAATAATGAATTTCTCAAGTTTTATAACATGCATTCTAATAGTAACTAATTAAAAATATACATTTATGTACAGTTAATAGGTTTTTATTTCATGTTCCCAAACTTACATTTTTTTTTACTTCAAAACAAAACACTATTAAGAGTGTTTTGTACTGCTTTGTACTGTCTTTAACCATGTTTAAGCAAAATAAGCATGTGTAAATTATTATCCTTTTAATTACCTACTCAGTATCCTGTAGTTTTTATAATAACAATTTGTGTAAATATTCCACCATTGATCAAAATACATATAATTTTGTAATTACTGCCTATAAAGATAAATAGCTAAGGTAAATTATATGTACTTAGTTATTATAGATAAAGCTGAGATCTTTTTTCTCTCTAGAATATTTAACAAGTCAAACCTACTTCATGACATTCTAAACAGCACTGATTATTTTTCATTATATTTTGCTAGATAAATGAAAACTATTTTATGAAGTTTTCATTTGTTCGAATGTGCATAATATTAAAATTATCTTCATATAAACACTTTATTTTTTAATCAACTTTATGACAAACAATTTGTTGGCTCAGACATTTTTTTCTTTAGTTTATTTAGTAAACATATTATCTATCATTTATAATTGCATTTTCTTTCATTTCCTGCTGTTTCTATATGTGTATGTCAATTAAACAAATACTTATAATATTCTTTTATGCATTTCCTTATGAAAATATCAGTTTAAGTACATACCTAGTAAATTAAATGTATATTATAATCAATGTAGAATACATACACATGTGAGATGTAGGAATATATGACTCTTTTTTAAATTCATTCTCAAGAGTTACAATCTCCTTACATTTAAAGCTTTGTTTTACAATGAAGATACATATAATATTAATAATTTTGTACTTTATTTAGATTTTTATTTATACTTTTTTTCTTAATAACTTACTACCTTATCTATGTATGTATGTATGTATTTATTTATTTAGGATTTCACATTTAAAAGATTACAATTTCACCAGAACACCTTCTTAATTTGACAGACATAGAACACTGCATTTTTAAATGAGCATAACCTACTTTGTGTTTATTTTTACATATTGTTCTTTTACAAATTTTGTAACTATTTTTTAAAACAACTAGTTTCTGAGTAAAAAAGAAAAGATGAATTATTCTATTTATTCATCTTATAAGCAGTGTTGAAACTTTACTCCAATCTGTATTTCAGGGTGTGTATTTCAAATTATAATGTATAATAAGTATCTGAACATGTTCAGGTAACTTTGTGTCTTTTAGGAAGATATATATTGTTTCTTTGTTTTCAAATATTGTAGGAATCTTTAGTTAGGAAAGTTTTTTAACTAATTTCTTTTCTTTTTAATTATTAAAATTATGTGGGTATCTTCCTTGTTCAGAGAGAGAAGCTACTGATTTGTGTATCTGTGAGTTTCTTCCAAGAGGTCTCTGCTACCTGATCACATGACAAGTGACTTATTTGTTTTTGTCCATTGTAAAGTTGTGGCCTTCCATCTCTGCCAGATATTTTTCACAATCATCAAAATTATCCAATTCTTCTAACAATCAAAACTGTGGAAAAATGTACAGATTTGAGGCTCTGTATTCATCCCCTTCTGACCCTCCAAAGCAATCTAATTTCTCCAATTTATAAGCAAAAAAATTCAGATGAGAAATATATCCACGTTTGTGCATAATCCATCACTGTTAAATGCAAGTCACATTATCTTTCACTGAATAGGCAAACATCATTGAAGAAAGTTTAATGTGAAATAGTCTCAAACACTAGGTGGAACATGAATAGATTACTGATGACCATGTGTCAAATCTATTTATAATATTTAACATAGTATCTTTCTCTAACTCATTTCATTCATATTTTTTCAATAAGTTACTGTTCCTTTTGTTCAAAAATTATATAAAATAATTAAATAAAGTAAATTAGAAATATATGGCAAACCTATTATAAAATGTAAAGACAACTTAATGTCCCAGTATGGAGTGGTTCTCATCTCCACTAGCAAGCATTTCATACTGTGTTGTAGCTGTAATTAGAACACCAGAAATTGACAGCAACTGCAACAATGCCAGTACAATACCTGTGTTACATTTGCACAGGGGCTGTCTTAATAGACAATGAAAACATGAAGTCTGAAATAGAATGAGAGAGATCTGTGGGAAAGATTAAATTAACAGCAGGATTTCTTTCATTTGTACTGAAAACTGAGCCCCCGAAGGCTGTATGCACCCTAAATTCTTTATAGATATCAGCTCATTTCATTGTCAGCTTGTTCTACTAAAGATAGGACACACAGCTGGCTCACAACTTCCCTCGCTGGACTGCAGCATTGCCAGGCTTTCTCCAGTTAAAATTTTACCCTTGTTTTCACGCAATTTCATTTGTCCCTCAAAGATTCTTTCTTTATCAACTAATTTGCAAGATGCTGATTATTGGTTTTGTGTGTTTGACGTAGAAAGATACACTCTCACACACATAAACACACAAACACAATTTGCTTGAAATATTTTTATATGTTCTTTTTATTATAGCAGACAGATTTGGTTATCTCTGGAGAGAAATCAATTATGTTGATTGATGCTTTGATTTCAGAATTTGGAAACTAAGTTACTGTTCCTTTAAGCCATCAATTTAGTGGTAATCCAGATCAGTCACTTTAAAAATAATTTGATTTGGTTCTCAAACTGAAATTTACAAGTAGAGAAACCTGCATGGTTCATGTGAGTCAAGATGTACTAACTCATTGTTAGAGAAAGTACTTTTCTTGAGCTGAGATTAAAAAGAAGGTTATTTTCCTGAGAAATCTAATTGACAATGAATACCAGGTAATGCAAAGAGGCAGGGAAGATATTTATTTCAACATAGCAGACATCCTCTAATTTTGAATACAAAAAAGATATCTTTTCTATTCTGACATTACTGTTGAAAGATCAGAGCATAAACTGTCCTTGAAATGTTCAAAAAGCCAATCCTTTCTCAACTTGTGGCCAAGGACAGGGAAGGTCCTAAGTAGTGGATAAAGCATATCAAAACTTATATGTGTCACCCAGAACATCACTACTATATAGTTGGTTGTGGCTAACAGTCTCAGAGTTTAACTTCACAGAACATTTGTTTTTTCCCAAATGTTCCTATGTTAGCTGGAATATTGCAAGTCATCGATTTTATTTTTAGAGAACAATTGACACAATCTTGCTTTGCATTCATTTCTTTTGGCACATAATTTTACTTTGAAAATTATCCTAAACTGATAGACTCAGGTAAATATGGTTTCACTTGTACTACTTTAAAAAAAATTGCAGAATAACTCTTACTATACACAAATAGATAATTGATCTGCCTAGTGATGTCAATATAAAAATAATGTCTGTATTAATCAGACCATTCTCAAATATTGTTAAAGGTTTGATCAGTGTCAAAGGCCAATAATTATTTTTATTTCTTAATTGGTTATTTTAATTCTACATAATGTAAATTTTCTCCAACATCCTTATTCCAATTCTTATATTGTCCTTGATTCTTCAGCCCTTCTTTTTTATATCCCTTTGTATAACACTACATCAGTATTATTTGTTACTTTTTTTTCACAAATGGTGAGATAAATTTTATTTTACAGAAGAAAAGGACCAATTTGTCACCTTTAGGTAGACAGAGGTCAGTATGAGAATGTTATTCTGATTAGTCTCCTAAAAACACCACTTTAAAAATCAGTTTCTTAAGAAGTGATTTTTCTTTTACAAAGTATGAAGTAGGGGTAGTGACCCCATCCGATTGCTGGGTTAAGTGTTTTGCTCACCTTGTCTCCATTTTCCTCTTAAGGACTAGGTTTTTAATCACCCTTCTAGTATGCCAGCAGCACAAGGCCTTATTCTTCTTTAGAATTCAATTCTAAAAGCAGATCTTGAGTTTCAACACTGAACAATAGATACTTGATGGTTAGCACAGATAATAGTGTCCAGGAAAGATTTGAAGGACTTTTCCATGTCTCTCCAAGCCCCTTTAACCCAGAACCTGACAAGTAAGTTTCAGAAAGTAAAACATTGAAGTAAATGATGGCAGACAGGGTGAACTACTGACTAGACAAAGTATTAAGAAATGAGTGATCAATGAGAAATATCTATCAATTCTGTAGCTTCACAGATTTATAATTTCCTATGGCAGTATTTTGTTTTTCTTTTTTTAAATGCATATAGGCTTCTATGGAAAAGGGACTGGCAAACACTAGTGTTATCATATTCAATGTAACCACAGTTTTCTTGTAACAGTCTAATAGAAATCTCAAAGTGGGCTTTATAACATATTTAAAATTTGATAGATTTTTCTCTAACTCATCATATTTTTGTACATTCAACTTCTTATAATATGGGCATAGTGTTTACATAATATAATTTCATGGCACTCCTCTTAATGAAATGTTTTCTTAAGCCATGTTTTTAAGTGAAGATTAATCTTCTTGTAGCTAGATTTTGCTATTCTAAAAGGATGCTTGTAGGTCTATATATTGTCTTAACTAAATATGATTCATTAACCAAAGTTGACAAGAAAGAAAAAGGACAACATACAAATGCACATTTTTACAAACTAATTTTTGTCTCCTTAGCAGTGCAGCTATCTTCTGAAATGTCTTTTTACTAAAAGACTTCACTTGCCTTTGGAGTCCTTTGTTTTCTTCTACAAGACTCAGGGTTCACTCACAGAAATGAATCTATCTAATAGTAAGCATTCTAGGACTACTAATGGTGACTTAGTGCTAGCCTCCTGGTATAGCATATGCCGAAAGCAACTTGGGAACTAAAAACTTCATTTCCACTTGAAATTCTCAGATCATACTCTATCACTAAGGAAAATCAGAACAGAACTAAAACAGCAAATCTGAAAGCCGGAACTGAAGAAAAATCCATGGAGAAATGTTGCTTTCTGCCATGTTACTCAGTTTATTTTCTTGTCCACCTCAGTAATACTTGCCCATGGAAGGCACCACCTTCAGGAGGATAATCTGAGCCCTCCCTCATTAGTCATTGATCAAGAAAATGTACTATGGACTTTCCAATAGGCAATCTGATACAGCAATTTGTGAATTGAGTTTTGTGAACGTTCTAGATTATTATTGTAGGTGAGACATTACCACAGATGAAGCAGACTATGAAACTGTTTCATGATCCAGTAAATTTTAGGATATCACAGTCATAATTAAAATGAGCGCCAGTGTTTGTATACTTGGAAACTCTTCTTCTAGTTTCAGAGACCTAAAAACCCTAAAGTGGTTGTTTAATTTTGTGGCTTTAATAATATGAGTTTAGATATACCAAATGTGAAAACTGGACCTGAATACAGAATTGCCTGATTTGTGTTTAGAGGATGGCATTTTCTCCAACACTTGTGTAAGTGGATTGAAAAACAGTTACCTACATCAGAAGAAGGGCTGCCATCATTGTTGGTTGATAATTTGACAGCTCTTCAGTGAATAAAAATATACCTCCAGAATATCTATGTATATTTTTTTAGGTATTTCTGTTTCTGTTGCACTCTTTAGGACTGTTTTTGTTTACTTGATTTGTTTTGTTTTTCCTATTATGCTGGTGATAATATTTTCTGGAGTTGTCTAAAAATTCAATTCATTATCAGTTTTGTATTTCTTATTCAATGTTTCATTTTGTTTAAAGGCTTAATTATTTATCATTTTTGCAAATACCATTAAGATGTTTTAATTATTGTAATTTTATTTTACTTTTCTATGATTATGTACATTTATGAATGTGTATCATATGTGTACCTGATACCTGTAGAGGTCATAAGAGTGTTATCTAGTTCCTTGAAACTAGAGTTGCAGGTATTGCAAGTTGCTTACTATGGGTGCTGGAAATGAGCCCAGTTAATCTGCAAGACAGCATGTCATCTTAATCACTGAGTCACTTCTCTAAACTCTTCATTAAGGTAAGTTTAAATTGCAATTATACATTTAACATGTAATTTCATGGAACTGCTTATCAAAGGATCTTAAGTCTATTGAATTGTTTCTCATATTAAGATAGATTTGTTATTCAAGGTCTCTTGGAGGTTATTTAATTCACTTAGTTTTAACTCAAATTCAAATATTTAAAACTGATAGAAAGAGTGACCGGAAGGGGTGGGAGGATGAAGGGCATTTGAGCAAGGGTATGCATAGATAAAAAAATGACTTTATTCATAATAAATAAATAAATCCCTAATAAATTGGTAGAGGTGAAACTGGAAGGGTAATGATATGATTATATTTTAATTTTTAAAAATTAATAAAGAATTAGCTCCTAAACATATTTGTGGCTGAGAAAAACAAAACAAAGAAATAAGAGGTAAAAGTGTATAAACAGATGTGAGAACTCTGAAACAACATTATGAAATATAAACTAAATCTTTAAGTCAGTTGTATCTACAAATTATTTTTCTTTTCAAGTCTTTGAAATGTGTAATTTCTTTTTTTGTTCATGAGTTTCAATTCTATACATGTTTCTGCTGAATAAAACTCTAAGTACTTATCAACAAAATATCTAAAATCTCTAGAAGATTTGTGTTCAAAAACTTCACCTCAGTATACCAGGAATACTATATATTTCCTGGAGAATTTATTTTTTTTTAATTTTCTACCATTTCATTTTATTTTCATATCAACCCCTAGAGTTTGAACACCAGTATTATACAAAGTTCTATTTATCCTCTCCCATTTATTTATTTATTTATTTTGCTAAGTAGTTACCTATTTTATTCATGTTAAATCTCATGGAATTGCTATAATTCTTCTTTAGAATTCTATAAATGATATATTATGACTGTGATTTGCTTTTAATAATTAGAATATACTTAACTTACACATTGTCCAATACTAATTTTCTTTTACTTAGCAATAAGATATAAGCTGATCTTAGGATTTCTACTTATTATACTGGTGTCTAAAATTCAAAGACTACCCTGGTTCTAAGACAATTTCCATAGAAGTTAAAATATAAATATAAGGCTAGCTTTAACTCCTCTAATGAAAGAAATACCAGTTGGTCAAAAATAAATTTAGAAACTAAAAGATGAACAAAAGATTTTTCCTTAAACTTTTCTAGAAGTAACTTTCCCAATTCCAACTATACTTGTGTCAGGCTTCTGCTCTGCTGCTGGTGTTTCTCTTCTAATACTGTTTCCATGACAAACTTCCTAAACATTTATAAGGTCCCAAATAACACCTTCAACCCAAAATAGACCAAAAGATAAATTCTGTCACATGAAACTGGTCAACTAAGACTACCCAAGGCATTTGAATGAGAAATCCTGATAAATCTACTTTTAACATTGGAACATATAACCTCATATATTAAAAGGCAGTATTAGGTTTTTTAACGTGTAACTCTATATGTAGATATTATTGAGGTTTATAAGAAAATTTTCCACCTAACAAGCATTGCTTGACATTTAATTATCTCTCCAGATTTTTTTGTTAGTTATATTAAAATGTTAAACAGAAATTAAGCCATATTTTATAAACCTTGGTATATTTTTTAAAGTGAATGATTGCTCTTCAGAGATACTTTCTGATTCAAACACTCCTGGCAAGACTATACAATGACAAGCTACATAAGAAACAGAAGTGTGATAGAGGAAGCCAATGAGGGATTAGAAAGAGACTTGGTGTTAGGGAAACCTCCAAGAACTTCCAGGATGTCCCTGGCTAGGTCTGCAACCAATAGTGGAGAGGATGCCTAGACAGGACTTCCCCTATAATCAAATGAATAGCCATCATAGAACCTACATCCAACAATGAATGAAGGTGGAGGCAGAGATCCATGGCTGAGCACTGTCACCAGCTCAGGGCCCATCTCCCCTTCCAGCTGGAGAGTAGGGGAGAAGAGTCTGTGTCAGCAGGGTGATAAGGATTGTGAGGAGAAGTCCCACAGAGATGACTGGATGGAGCTCTTGGGAGCCCACTGAATCAAGAACAGCCACTGGGGAACCATGGGAAAAGGAGCTTGGCTCTCTAAGGATAGGACAAGAGACTGTTGATTGGCATGGGCAGTATGTGGAGCCTGGCGGGTTAGGATGAGACTATATTCTGGTAAATAATGGGCTGGCAACTTATAGTCCATTCCCTGCAGAGGAGTGCCTAACCCAGTCTCGATATTAGGATGAAAAAATCGGACTTGCCTGGAGTGGATACACCATGCTGAGCTGACCCACCTTGGGACCTTTAGCCCTTTTTGGGGAGAGGACTAGGGGAATGAGGTGGGGGATGCCTGGGAGCAGACTGGGAGGAACGAGGAAGAAGGAAGGACGGGCGAACAGGGGTATACATGGAATAAAAAGACCTTTTTTTTTTAAGAAAACTATAAGAACAAAAAGAAACACATGCAGTATTCTTATAAAACTAAGCATACACTTACCACCTGAATCTGAAATTACCAATAAGGTATTTATTCTCAAGAAATTAAAACCAGTGTTAAAGTACAGTCTTTTGATATAGGATCATAGAAGATAAATAAATAAGTAAATAGATAAAATGTTGGACAAAATTAAAGTCCTCCAGCAGGTACACAATAAAACAAATAGCAACCTCATTTACTTACACCATGGAGGACCATTTATCTGTGAGAAATTATCATGTGTACCCTGTATTCACACAATGAATGATCTTTCTTCAATGTGAAATAAATTTATGTCTCTGGGAAATATTTAACGGGAAAACAGAAAAAGCCCGTCTACAAGTTTAAAGAACATATGACTTTATTCACATGAAGCTCTCAAACTGATAAAGTTTTAGAAATTACAATGAAATTACAATTTCTTAGGGATGAATTTTGTTAAGCAGATAACTCCACCTTTAATGGAACAGTGATATGAGCTCTTTTATAGAAATAAACTGTGTCTCATCTATACCTCAAATTACATATAATTAACACATATGAATGTTTAAAGAATATGTGAAATACTTAAATTCTGAAAATAATGTTTTATATTCTTGGCTGCCTTTGTGTGATATTCTGCTATTGCTCTCTTGGATGACATTATTGTTGAACAAAGCTGAATAAAAACTGTGAAAATTTTTCTTTATAAATTCTGGGCTGCATGTTAATTCAACATTATCTCATAAACATATATATAATAGGACTATAGAAAAAAACAGACATTCTTTTAATGACTGTTTTAGAAGGTTATTGCACAGAATGGTCAAAGCACCATTTTAAGTTTATTGCCATAATGGAAACCACAACAAAATGAATAAGATATTACAGAATACTTAAATATTTGGACAAGTCAATTAGTCAGATTAAAAGATTATTACTGATGGAGTCACAATTTCACATTTTCTTTTTGTCTTCCTGATTTTTACAGCCCTGTATTTAGCTACTGATTTGCTCAAAGAGGTCCTTGAAGAATTGAGAAGTGAGGCCTAAAGGGTCTGGCTTGGCTTGTCATAACTGCTACGATCCTTGATATCAAAATCCATTTGTTATAAGATTTGAGATTTTTTCTTTTATTAATGGATAAAGGAACTACAGTACATGATAAAATAAATGTCTATCATCATTCAAAAAATCGAATTAAATTATCATATAGCAATAATGTAAGTAGACACAATAAAGTTTCAACACACACATACACAGAGCAAAACAAAACAAAAAACAAAATCTAGTCTGATTAAATGATACAAATAATACTTCTGGAAGGATCCAGAGCCTCTAGGATAAAGGTGCACAGACATTTCTTCAGCAGCACTCAGTGCTCCTGGGGAAGGTAAAGATGTCATGCCCTATGGGTATGAGGAATGCTGGGAGAATTCAAACCAGAGCTTTTCTCTATGCCCAAGCAATGAATGTGGCAAGCTGAGTAGCTTACAGGTTTCTGAGGAGCCTGAGTCAACTGAATGATTGGAACAGAGAGGGATGGGAAAGAGGTCCCAGGAGGAGAAGAGAAAGGGAAAATTGCAGCCAGGATGTAAAATAAATAAAGTAATAATTTTATTCATATTTTTAAAAGAGCCATTTACCAGCCCTTATTCTCTTCTCCTTACCCAGAGAGAATAAACTCAAACCTGGGCACACACTAACCATATGGGGGCCTCTCCTTTGCAAAAATGTTCTTACAGTCCCCATGACAGGAAGAATCAGAGTTTCTCCCACCCAATTAGGCAATAAATGTCAAAGAGTTTTACTCTAATCACAAGTTCTCTTATATCTTTGTGGCAACAGAATCATGTCAACTGGCTCATCTAGAATTGTTTGGCTACATTGAAAGATGGGATGATAGAATTAATAAAAAAATAATATTCATGATAATTATTTAAGTAATATATACACATATTAGAGATAAAACTTAAAGAAACAATTTAGAGGATTTTCTAGAAGAATAGAAATAAAAGAAAGTATTGATGTACTTTTACCCACTAATAAAATTTCTGCTTTTGTCTTATACCAAGGAAATATAAGCATAATTTAATGCTGAGAAATTTTAAATATGTAATGTTAATAAAAATATAAAATACATAATTCCTATCAAAATGTTCTTTTAAACTCTATGCTGCATAAATATTCTACCCAATTAAATATTTAAAAATAAATTGATATTGGAGTTGTTAATCTTTCTTAAATATTACATTATCAATGTATCATGTTTTATCATTTTGCATCATACTACAGACCTAAGATTATTTCAGGTGTTTGAACATAGCTGAAATATATAGACATTTGTGCAGTACTTTGGAATTGGTCTTCTATGTAAAAGAAAAAAAAAAGAGAGAAAATATTTGGATCATGAAAAAGTATGTTATTATTGTAAATAGTTAAATGTTTGTAAAGATAATCTGGGAGAAAATGAATATACATGAGATAAGATTATGCTAACTGCTAAAGAGGCGACCTGTTAACAAAGCAAAATGGAAGAAAGGGATATGGAACAGGAGCTGTGGTCTCTGCTGTAAGGAAGGTACGTTCTCACTGTGCCACAATTCAGTGAAGTCAGGATGCTTGAACTCTGAGCAAATGGCTATATTGAGGTGAACCCAGAACAGTCTATAGGGGTGGGGTCATAGTTGCCCTGATAAAGATTTAGGTTTCATTACAGATGCAATGAGAATAAAGTTACAAATATTAATTGAGAAAATTAGATCATTTTGTTTACTATTAAAAACACTGTTTTCTCTGTAGTGAAATTATTAAAATAGATTATGAAAGAAATGACTTCAGTCACCCAACCAAGGACCAGTGATGACAGGCAAGATTGGAGGTAAAGTTTAATTTATAAAATGTCACTTAAGAAATAAATAACACTAAGGAAATCCTTTGATGTAATGCCCTTATCCATGATTTTAGCTTCGGAAAATAATTTCTTAGAGGCAATATTACCACTAATTTAGAAATAAAATCCAGGATCACTTAGGTGGTACTGGCAGTAAATGGAACCTTGTCTCCCATCAAAAGTGAATTTGTTCTCTAGACACTCAATGTGGAAGATGGTAACCAACTGCCATAAGTGGTCCACTGATGTCCTCATGCATGATGTGGCAGCCATTCTTTTACACACACACAAAGACACACACACTTTTCTGTTATTAGTATTTAAGTAATAAATTTAAACAAAGTAAAAAAGATATAGTGAAAATGTAACATCATACTTCAGATATTTTTAAAAGAATTATCAGAAACATGTACTTCATTATCCTCAAGTTAATAATAACATTTATGGATGAAAGCCATCAGGAACAGTATCAATTAGCTTCTTAATGGTGTTATGGTATATGCTTTTGTATAATGCTTATGGCTACTTTTGTACTGATTATGAAATAAACAAATACTAATGATTACACTTGAGAAAACAAAATTTACCATAGAAATAATAGTATAATTAAAAGCATTAGGTGGGACATTTATTACTCAAGTGAAAAGTTATAATTTTGTCATTGGATTTAGAAATAGACAAGTGAATTTTGCCTAAAAGCAAGTGGGTGAAATAGAATGAAAAGTCCTAAGGTACTAGTCACATTGAGTGCCTAGAATATTGTAAAACAGATATAGTCAAGTAATTGAATTAGTCCCAGATTACAAACTGAATGTTGAATTCCTCAAGGAAGAGGCTTTAGTTGAAGACATTCAATAGTATTTCATAGAAGACTTTGCTCAAAATGCTGTTTATTGTCTATAAGGGAAAAAGATTCAAATTGATCTGAAAGTAAACTTTTAGGGGTTAGTTTTTCCAACAGAGGAGAAAAAATATTGAATCAATCTCATCTAGACGATTTAAATAGATTAGTTGAAAGTATATTACCAGAAAACTGCATTTAAGTCTCCTGTTACACTGAATTTTATAATAGGGAAATGAGTGAGGTGCTATACATAACCAGCTAGGAGCTTAGAAGATCTCTAGTAGCAATTTTGACAGATGGATGAGTGCACACATTATTTTCAGTGTGATTAAAAGTAATTTAAATTTTATAGTTATTTTTTCGAAGCGTTTGAAAATATACATACTATTTAGAAAAATATACTTTCCTGGTAACCTGAGTCTGTTTAGACAATGAGAGAAACCTTGCCTCAGCTAACAAACAGCCTCATCTTTATCCCTTCAAAGTCTGAAATACTTTATTTTTATTCTAAACATAAAATTTTTAATTTTCTAGTGATTTGTTAGAATACTAGGGTTTTAAAATACATGGCTTCTTAGCTTTTCATTGTTAAATGAATAAAATAGAAGTTGATAAAAGGTATAGATAGGCTATTTAGACAAAAGGAGGTTTAAATTCAGAAATTCTTTCCTTTGAGGGAGGATTCAAGACTGAGTGTTTTTTGTGCACGAGGAGTCCTGGCTGTCCTCGAACTCACTTGTGGACAAAGATGTCTTAGACCTCAGATTCACTCCACGCCCCTTCATCCTGATTACTGATATTAAAGGCATGTGAATCTAATCATTATTTGTGTCTTTTATTTAAAAGGGTATTTTGGAGGGCTTTATTTGTTTTTATATAACCATAATTCCAAAATTTTCCTCTTTCCCTTCTTTTTCTCACCCCCCAGCTTACCCTCATTCCACCCCACCTAGGCTATTCCTGAAAAAGTGTAGGGCCTCCTATGGAGAGTCAACAAATAGTAGCATATCAAGTTGAAGCAGGACCAATCCCTTCTCCCCTGCATCAAGACTGAGTAATGCATCCCTCTGTAGAAAAAAGAAGTTTGTGGTACCTTCCTCAGGAGGATATTCTCCAATTCCATCCATTTTCTTTTTTTCATGTCTTATTTTTTATTTTTTATTTAAAAGGTTATTTTTTGTTGTTGTTTCAATTTTACATACCAACCACAGTTCCCCTTCCCTCCCCTCCTGTTATTAGCCTCCAGCTTCTCCCCACCCTACACCTCATCCACTTCTCAGAGAGGGTAAGGACTCCCACAGGAAGTTAATATAGCCTGCATACCAAGTTGAGGCAGGACCATATGAAGGCTCAGCAAGGTATCTCTCTATAGGGAATGGGCTCCAAAAGCCAGTTTATGCACTAGAGATAAATCCTGGTCCCACTGCCATAGGCCTCACAATCTGTCCAAGCCACATACTGTCTTCCATATTCAGAGTGCCTAGCTCTGACCCATGTATGTTTCCAACTGTCAGTCCAAAGTCAATGAGCTCTTAGTAGATCAAATGTCTGTGTGGGTCCATCTGCTTTCTTTAAGGGGCTGGCCACAGGGAGTTTAATTATGCTCCAGTAAGTAAATGAGCAGCATGAATGATTATAAAGTGAATATGAAATTGAGAAGACTGATAACTGAGTTTGATGGGGCGTATGATGTAAAATCACCAAATAATAAATCAAAATATTATACTGGGAAAAAAGAAAGAAAGGAAGGAAGAAAGAAAGGGCTCCAAAAAGCCAGTTCATGCACTGGGGATAAATCCTTGCCCAACTGCCAAAGGCCCCACAAATTGCCCTAGCCACACAACTGCTAACCTGACCACCTTCAGAGAGCCCAAGCCAGTCCTGTGCAGGTTCCCATGCTATCAATCCAGAGTCAGTGAGTTCCCAGAAGCTTGGGTCAGCTATCTCTGTGGATTTTTCCATCATGATCTTGACCCCTTTGCTCATATAATTCCTAAGTGTAAGTCTAGTTACACTGAACTTGATAGAAGATAAAGTAGGAAATAGTCTTGTACACATTGGCACAAGAGACCACTTTATAAATATAACACCAGCCGCACAGACACTGATTAAATATTGCTAAATGGGTCCTCCTGAAACTGAGAAGCTTCTGATTCTCCCATTCTTAAAGTTAGGCTGCACATTCAGCAGTAGATGGTCAAAACGAAACAAAAACAATGGTTCTTTATCTCATGAAGTTAAGTTAGGTCATTTACAATTTTTTGATGTTATATGCTCATTTTGTATATATTCAGTCTTCTTGGTTTTGAGTTTTTATTGTACTCTTTACTGTTTGAATTTGTATGTCTCTAGATATGTGTTTCTTGTGATTTTTCTTTAATTTTTCCTAACTGGTTGTTTGATCATATTCTGACTTGTTTGTTTGGGATTTATCTTAATTTTATATTTCTTAGATGCCCATTTGTTTTTCTAAAAAAGAGATAGAAAGGGTCTTTGTTAGGATTCTAACCCACTTCCTGGAGTCCTGGCCAATAAGCAATAATCTTGTTGCCCAGGGTCATGATGTCAAGCTCCACTTAAGAAGATCTCTATCTATTGGACATATATCCTAAAGATGCAATTCACACCCCAAAGACATTAGCTCAGTTATGTTCATAGCAGTATTATTCATAATAGCAAAACCTAGATGCCCCTCAACAGAAGAATGGATTAACAAATTGTGGTACATCTACACAAAGAAGTACTGCTCAGCAGAAAAAAAAATAAAAGATATCCTAAAATTTGCATGCAAATGGATGGTTTTGAGAATATCCTCCTGAGCAAGGTATCACAAGCAGGAGATGTACTCACTCATTATTAGACTTTAGACAAAAAGCAAAGAATATCCAAGCTGCAAACCACAACCACTGAACAGCTTGGGATCTGAAGGAACTTAAGAGAGACATCCAGGGAGTCCCCTAGGAAAAGAAAAAAAGAGATCTTCTTAGGTAATTGGGAGCATAAGGGGTTGCAACCAAGAAGAAGCAAAAAAAAAGCACGAGAGAAGATGATTGAGTGAAAGAAACAAGGAGGCAGAAAAAAAAACAAAACAAACAAACAAAAAAAAAACAACAACAACAAAAAAAAAAGAGATGGAGATCTTAATAGAGGAAAACAATGTGGGGTTGGAAAAAGACCAGGTGCTAGAGAAACATCCAAGAACTCACAGGATGTCCCTGGCTAGGTCTCCAACTAATAGTGAAGGTGTTGCCTAAACAGGACTTCCCCCATAATCAAATGAATAGCCAGCCCAAGTGCCGTCACAGAACTTACACCCAACAATGAATGGAGGTAGAGGCAGGGAAACATGGCTGAACACTAGGCTGAGTCCCTGGTCCAGCTGAGAGCAGGGGAGGAGACTTTATATGAGCAAGGGGATAGGTACTATGAGGAAAATTCCCACAGTGATGGTTGACTGGAGCTTTAAGGAGCTCATTGAATCAAGATCAGCCACTGGAGAACCATCAGGTAAAGGAACTAGGACCCCCAAGGATAGGCAACTGTCCACTGACATGGGCAGTATATGGAGCCTCAAGGTGAGGGATAAGACTGTGTTTCTGTGCATGGACTGGCACCTTGGAGCCCATTCCCTCCAGGAAAACATCTAACCCAGTCTTGATATTAGAATGAGGAAATCGGATTTGCCTGGAGTGGATGCTGAGCTGATCTACCTTGGGACCTCTTGACCCTTCTGGGAAGGGAATGGAGGGATGGGGAAGAGAGAGACAGAAGGCTGACCGGGAGGGATCAGGAGGGGGGAAGGGATTTGGAATAAGAGGATACATGGATATAAAATTGAGACTTTATTTTATTAAATATATCATCTACCTCAATGAAAGGAAAAATAAAACTGCAAATAAATGTGTAAGAATATTAAAATGTATTTGTTTTCTGTTCATAACCCTACTGATGTTCAGGTTTATATTTTTAATATTTTTCCTAAATATGACTAAGCAGCTTTGTGGAATACCATGTCTTTCCTTCCAATAAAGCAAATGGTTACACATGCTTACAATAGTACCTGCCTGTTTTTACAAATACTATTTATTTTTCTTTTCTCATGATTATCTACTTACTAGAATTCCATAAATTATATCACAAAAATTTTCCAAGATCTAAAACTCATTTTACACTTATCATAAATTAAGATGTAAATTTGAACTATCACCAATAAATGTTTATTTGTGTTACTTACTTATAGATAAATTGCATACAGCTTTAGTATAATGCTTCCAAAGTGAAGTACAATTAAGCTGGATAATATATTAAAGTAAAAATGAATACAACATCACATTTTCATTGTAACTTTTAAATGATTACACTTGAATCAAGGTTGTATCCTATTTCTATGTGTACATATGAGCCCTTGAGAAATAGTAACTAACTTTAAGAGAAATAAGTTGAATAAGTTGGATCTTAATGATGTTTCTCATTACCTCAGTGTTTCATAAGTGTTAAGAAGATTCCAAACGTGTTATTACTAAAATTTTTGTTGTAATATGAATCACATTTCTAGAGATTAATTTTCAAGTATATTGATATATTGTAGATTAGTAATTCTTGTGGAGTTTGTTTATCTTCCCTGCTCTGGAATCATTTCATCATGCTACATTATGGTGGTTCTCTTTATTATATAGACAGCCACAGCTATTTGAATGCATAAATTGATAACTGAAGATGTGTTCCTTTTTTCAATGACTGATTCATGAAGTAGCTTTGGAACCCCTGGGATATCACACTGAGCTAATGAATTTTTCATTAGAGTCCTATTATAAACGTTTTATCTCCTGAGCAAATACCTAAGTGAAAATCTAACACTCACTGAGCAGCCTACTGTTCGTTCTTATGTTAATGAGGAGGCTAATTGCAAATTTCCCTGGGTAATCTCCATGTCAATTATTCATGAACCCTTGACAACCAATATGACATTTCTGAATGACAGCTCTCAATCCTTTTGTTTACAAGTTCAAAAGATGTGCAGTTATTTTATAAGTCATTAAACATTAAAGTTACCAGAAAGTAAGTTTAACATCATAAAGGAATTCTGAAATTAGAAAAATCTAAAGTGCGGCTTTCAAATTTATTTCTGGCTAACGCATTTTGGAATATAAAGTTGTTTTCTCTTGCTTCAGGAGAAAATTAAAAGCATCTTTTCAAACTTTTCTTAATTATGTTATTGTATTAGCGTTTTTGAATTAGAAGTAAGCATTTTCAAGAGGATTATACCTGATTGAGGGAGATAATTATGCCTTTTCTTCCTGAATGATAAATAAGATTAAATTACAATACAAATTAATATGAGAATATTAAGTGAATTTTGAGTTCATGATGTTTTTATATCTTTTGTCATCTGCTGCTGTTCCTTTATGATTTTTGCCTTTTTTGTTTGCTACCTGTGATAAATTTCCTTTTGATCCCTGAATACCTGATCTTCCTATTAGAAGAGAAATTTAACTTTGGCAATAGTGCTGTTTATACTGCGAGATTTGGGGTATTGATATTTTTTTAAGAGGCAAATTCTCTGTGACTTTTCCTGAAGTTTCTTGGTTGCCAAGTATATTTCAATTATTACACTGTTTAGAGTTTTTCAGGTATTAAATTGAAAATATGACCTTTACACTTCTGTGTTTTGATGAATAACATTTTTTCACCATTATTAGCTAGGAGACAGATACATATATATTCTGATATCTACTTTCAGAAATCAGCTAACTTAAACATATGGATTAATTTATTTTTACTTAGAGTCTGGAATATATGTTTTATTTTCAAACCACTTGGTTTAAACATGAAGCTATTATTTGTATTTGGTAAATGTATATGCAAATCCCTCACACCACTTTTTTTCTGCTGTATGCCATATTAATTTTAAATCTAACTAATAATTGAAAGTTATCTGAATTTGACTATTAGAAAGTTGTCTGAATAATATCCAAATGTTTTAGGAGAATAGATGGCTAAATACAGACAGAAAAGGTATATGCCCTTCTCCCTCTAAGAAATCAATCTTACATGAAGTGACCAAAAATAGTTGTATTGGAGAACAACTCTGCAGGGGATTACCAAATAATCCAATGAGATTAACATATTTTTTCTTTTTTATTAATTATTGTTAAACATATACATAATAAAATTATAAACTGCCACTGCTTAGAACATATATACATATATGTGTATATATTATATATAATGTTTAAGGTAAAACTGGATATTTAAAAGTCATATAAAATTCATAATAACTAAGAAAAAGGTATTTAGTAATCCCCAAAAATAATCTCTAATTTTTTAATCCAGTACCAAGAACTCTAAACATTTAAACACTATTAATAGGTTAAAGGAAAATAACAAAAACTAAAGAAAAATAATAACTTTTTTTTCTCTAGTATCGGAATTACCACAAACACATTACCTATGGTTGTTTTATCTCATATCCATCATGAAAACAGTAGTTTCTTCATTGTATATGGACTCAGTGATGGCCTGTCCTATATTTCAAATAAATGCTTTGTCATTTGTAAGCCACAGACCAATGGCCAAAGCTGTGTCCATATTACTTCTCTGGAAAACTACTTATATAATAGGATATTCATAATGATGTTGAATTTCATTAATAATTTAAAGTAAGGTAAATGTTATACAACCTAGGAAGAAATATTAACTCTTTTAATATTAATGACATTACAAATAATACAGATAAATAAGTATAGAACATAGAAAAGAGAGACTTGTCATGTAGCTTCAATGTACTCCTTGGGCATACTACCTACTGTTAGGATTCCTGATGTAGCAGGTAAAGGGAGCATTAATACTGGTGACAAGACATGCCCTCTTATGGGATCACACTTCTTTCCTCCATATGTATAAGCAGGCTTGATCATATAATCTTCACCACCTTTAGAAACCAAAATCCAGGGGCTGGAGAGATGGCTCAGAGGTTAAGAGCACTGACTGTTCTTCCAGAGGACCTGAGTTCAATTCCCAGCAAAACCACATGGTGGCTCACAACCATCTATGATGAGGTCTGGTGCCCTCTTCTGTAAAACTGTATGCATAATAAATAAATAAATCTTAAAAAAAAAAAAAGAAACCAAAATCCAGCCTTGTACAAAATTCACCTTTCTTTCTGCCTATTTTTGCACGGGTTGGAATCATCATCTATCCTGTTCCATAAACTCTAGCAAGGTGTACTGCTTGTGAGCTGTTCTTGTGTGCATTAACAACATTTAATGCTGTGGTTCAGATTCAAACTGAGGTTGTTGCAGCCAAAATGGAGAGTACTAACCACTATATGATCATAATTAGCTCTGGGCAGTAATTGGCTTTATAGGCTAGAATGAAATTTGGACACCTACTAAGTTGACCATAAAATAAGCTGTATGAAACTTCCCTGTCACATAGTGTGTATCATGTTTACCTCCCAGCTTTTACAAGTAAGAAAATAAGTATTCAAAATAAGATACATGTTAAAATGAGAGGTTTTTGCAAATGTTCATTATCATTAGAGTTTGGAGAATAATATAAATACAAGAACAAATATAAATAAATTGATATTTTTTTCTATCCATAAATTCTATTTTCCAAAACCAAAAATAAAAAAAATGAAAAAGAAAGCATTTGGAAAATGACCACACACAGGAAAAACAAATAATTATTGAGACACTTTCCTTTCCCCAGAAACCAGTAATAATAGTTTAATGTATTTTTTTATATTTACACAGATATTTTTAACATATACATAATATTAATTGAAGGACAGAGAAGCCATAAACTGGATATATTTTTATTTGATTATCATTTTTATTTTTAAAACCTTAGCAGCTGCTCTTCCAGAGGACCCAAATTATTCCTCAGCATTCACATAGTGGATCTCCATCATCCAGAACTCCAGTTCCATAGGACGTGGTAGATGCAACTTTTCTGGCCTTTGTGCACATCAGGCAAGCAAGTAGGGCTCAACATACATACAGTCAAAGCACCTATGTTAGGATTTTGTGTGATCTGGTATGATATGATAATAAATTACCTAGTAATCTGGCGGCTGGTGTCTATAGGGAGAGACTGCAGGGGTGCAGTGGGAGGCAGTGGCAGGCAGCAGGAAACACTTAGATGTTGTTTCTACATAAAAGGACTTTATTATGATGATATAAGGATATGGTTATGATAACGGAGAAAGGAGAAGGGAAGAAGAGAAAGAAAAGGGGTTATAAGAAGCGTCTTCAGGAGAGAACAAAAGACAAGACAGAGTCAACAGCAATGTGACCTCATTTTAAATGGAGCTTGATCTCAGAACTCAGGGCAGGGCATGATTTCAGAGTCTAACAACCTATTCACATCAAAGAAGATAATCTAAAAATATTCTATCATTAATCTTTGGTATTCTACTATAGGAATATGTTCTTTAACATTGCTTGAAGTATTAGATATGATTTTATTTTAAAGTATTTTTTTCTTAAATAATTATTTATCCACATCTTGGGCACCCAGTTTTCCTAAATGACTAAGATATATATGCATATTTTCCAGCTCTGCTTTGGAATAAAGATTCTTTCAGAGACCTATTGGACCTTTTGTGTGAGTCAGTTCTTCTATGTTTTTGACTGTAGTCAACATTTTTCTTTGGATGTATCTATTGCCATCTCAAGGGTGATGTGGGGAAAAGAAGTTGCTCATTTGACAGTTCGAAAACTGTCAAATTTGACACATCTATTAGATATCAATCCAAGAATTACAATTTTCCTCTATGCTTATTTTATTTTTATGTAAAGATATTTAAGATGGTAGACTACAATTTGACCTTTTCTTCTTTTAACTTTTGTTATAAATGAGAAAAGGGAGAAAGATGATTATATTAAAGAAAGATTAATTTCAAATTCAATCAACTCACAGTCTGTATATATCCACATTCTCAAAAAACTATAAAGTGTTAGAAGAGTGACTGGGAGGGGCAGGAGGGGGAAGAGCATCTGAACAATGGGATACATGGTTAAAAAATATGACTCTTTATAATAAAAAAGAAAATAATAATAAACTTGCCCAACTGGAGCCCACATCCCCAAGTACTACACGTATTGAAACATTGTAGGTAGTGATACAAACTATTTTAGTTTGGTTAGTCTACAGAAAATTCTTACCAGATATCATACATAAATAGGCGATTAAGAAACTAATAAAATCCACCTTTAATTTGGTTAATTTATTAGACATCATTGTCAATTCAATGCAACTCATTTTTATTCAAAAAACACGAAAAGAATTTGGGATTTTGCATTTTTGTCATAGTGTTTGATATCTGCAAACACTCGGGTACAATTCCTTATAATAAAGATATCTAGAGATTTATACAGCTGGCTGTGAAGGGACATCAAAAGCAAAACCTTTTTTTAAAAGGAAATGTGTACAGTCTTTGAACCATTATTCATTTATCAGTGGATAAATGCTGAAGTACCTGTTTTATTGGTTATAACATCAGTTCTCTTTTGAAAATAAGGCATTTATGTTGATTGACTTTGCAGCTCTTCTCTTTTCATGATTCTTTATATGTGGAACTCTCCAGTAGCTTCATATTGATTGACTGAGTGAATTATTTTGTTGCTTTCTTTAATCATTTCATCCTATCTCTATCTGTTTTTTTTTTTTTTTTTTGGTTAAGTGGTTTATTTATTTTTATGGTACTGTTAGGCAACCAAGTCCTGCCTGCCATGTGGCCTATTCTAGGGAGACAAATACATCACCCTGTGTCTCCTTGTCTCAATGTTGTACTGTAAATTTTTGCAACTGCTCCTTAATAATTCTCAGAGCTTTGGGGAATTTAACCTGTGACATAGAACCACAGATTTAATTACCTCACTCTTCACATTAATGGTCTTCCAGGGAGCGCTCACTGACCAGATTGCTACAAGGTTATGCACCTTTCTGTTTGTATACATTAAGTGGATTTACAGACTCTGTAGCCACCTAGACAAGTAATCAACATGGCTACTGTGGTCAGTCCATATTTTATAATGATGAAATAAAATATTAAATAAAAATAACTACAGATAACTGTTAAACAGTTCCTCATCTGAATCAGTCTACTTCAGACCTAGTGTAGTACATACATGTATACAAATGCTTAGGACAGTGCATCATTCCTTCCTGTGTTAGATTTTCAGTGAAAAAATGCTACAATTTCCCCCCTCTCTCTTTCTGTGTGTGTATGTATGTGTGTTTGCATTGTGTGTGCATATTTTATTGGTGTAATAATCTTTGTTTGAGAATAAGAACAAACAGTTTCTATAAAAAGATAATGTTGTCTCTTGTGAATGTCAAATTATTCTTGTCTCTATTAAATATTACTTCCCTTTGCTTTTTGTTTTCACATTGCAAGCTAGTTATAGGGTGGTGCTGTTTTTTAAAATTTTTGTGGTATTAAAAATCTTGAACACATTTATCAATGAATCAATGTCATATTTGCATTATTACTTTTTAAAAATAAGCTTGTATTCTTGCATTTTACCAACTTGCTTCAAGGACAGGGAGCAACATTGACCTTAATTTAAGTGTTGGCTCTAGTGTTTAAATGTTTTGTGGCCTTGGGAAATGTTCCTACTTTCTTCCTCTGTTTCCTCACCTAACTAATTGAGGTTATTATAATAGTAATCTTCACGCCGGGTAACCCTGAAGAAAGTGTGAAGGCAATTGAGGGGAAACTCAGCCAGGAAATAATTTCCTGACAATGACTTGCCACGAAGTACTCAATCCTAAAATTAGTCCAGTTTCTTAATTTCCTCCTATCCACCTTAGAGAAGAATTTAATACACCCCACCACTTTGGAATTTTACTCTGTCACCTTGCTCTGAGGAATCGAAACTGCAGGTCATTAGAGAAGACAGTAGGAAATACCACTGTCCCCTTTGATTGAAGCCCAGCATGTGTCTACATTCATCTCATTAAGCAAGTTGTTTTATTACTCTTTCTCTTTCCATTTTTAATGATTTATTTTAAAGAGACTACATGTATATATTTAAAGTACTGTATCATAATAGCTAAATCTGATTTGTTGGAGAATATTTATTTTAATTTTAGTACAAATTTGTGCTTCAGAAAAATATGCTATATTTGATAATATTCAAACAAAAGAATGGAATTCTTTTTAGAAGATGTTGATAACATGTTTAAAGCTCTATCTTATTTATAATGATGGGTATTGTGTATGTCTTTTTAGGCAAGTGTGTGTTTGTGCACATGTCTGTTGGAGGCCTCACTCATTGTTGGACCCCCTAAATCTGGAGTTACAGATAATTGTAAGCCACCTGATAATACTGGTGACCAATCTTAGGATCTTTCCAAGTGATCTAGGAAGTGTCAAATACTGGCAGTCTTTCTAGACTCTTAATATCACAACAAGAAAATTGGAGCATATAGTTATTAATCACTAACAAATTTGTCATTTATTTTATATAGTAATGGTTAGAATCAGTGTGCCATGATACTTACATTTAGTATTATCCTTTTAGCACAAGGATGGCAAATTTCATTTAAATCTTTTATAATTTTGTTGTTACAGTGTGGAACTATATTTCTTGGGCAGGAATCATACTGTGGTGATCATAAAGTTCTATGCTGATTACATGCCTAGAAAAATAGAAAGGAATATTGATGAGGAATCAGGAAAAAGAACTCGAATTACAGAAAACCCACAAATATGGCCCAAAACTTCTTTTATGGTGGAAACAGGAAGCTTAGCTTATACCAAAAGAAGTAAAATGTCACAGAATGAGGGTACATTCTTGGTCAGAGTAATATTGATGCCAAAGCAGTTGCAACATTGTAGTGATGATGCCTCTATTTGCTTTGTAAAATGTTTATTTATATGTCTTGCAATTTGGAAAATTTAGATAAACAGAGAAAGAACAGAAAAACTCCGAAAAGGAAAGGTCAGTGACAGACAAGTAAATTAATCATTAATTACATTCTTCTTCTTCTTTTTCTATACAATGCCCTGCTACATGAGTAGCAGGGATAATCAACATCTATTTCATGTAAGTATTCATGTAAGTTATTCAAAATAAAAATGAATTATGCACTCAGTTATTGAACATAATAAAAATTGTGGCAGCCATGTGTAAACTGTATATAACATTCTCATATGCACACTAGTTTCTTCCCTGATATAAAATTCCAACCACATATATTGGAGAATAATTTAAAGTGTGAGTGTAATTATTTATGTTTCAAAGTTTGGCCATTTAACTGGTACTAACTATGAATGTGTTGGTATTGCCCATAAAGTTCACCATATTTGTCATTTATACAGTTCTGTTTCTTTCAGTATTGTGTCTAACTTTGAGATTTTTGGGTGGAGCTGTTTGTCTTTTCTTAAGACTGTTGTAGAGATGTTTACTGCTTTGCTTGTTTAAAACTTCACAATCTATTCACATCATGAACTGGCACATAATTTAAACCGTAAAGTAACAACAAGTATAGAAATTCACTTTTTTACATTTGTAGAATACTGAGAAAAACCTCTTTTCCCTGATCAACAAGATAGCTGATATAAGATATTCTCATGATTTCTGATATGATAGTGTAAAACATAAATGCAGATGAGAGCCATAAGAAAAAAATGACACAAATGGAGACAAGGACTGAAAGGTATAGGAAGAAAGGAAAGTAGTCCTGGGGAAACTAAAGAAGTTTCTGCAAAGCACATACCATTGCATGCAGACTAAAAACAGGAGGGACTGACAACTGTAAAAATGACAAAATAGACTATGTCTACCTTTCTTTTTAGTGCAGGTTTGTAAGTGTACCTCCATGTATTTTGAGATCTGACTTAAAAGAGAGTGTAAGATGTGGAAAGGCTCAGAATTCACTTGACTAAAATTTTAGAGGTTCTATCCAAACAATACTGTAGACTCAGAAATTGACTATGTTAGATATTTTGAATATTGACCCTAGATAGCACAATAATTCATATCTTTGGAAGGAAAATATACCATATAATAAATATGAGTGAATTGAAATTTAGAGTTTTAGCAATATTGGGACCTTAGTATCGCCTGCTCATTGGTTGGGGGTGATGGGAAGATGTGGAGAAGAATGACCTGATGTGGTGGGAGGGGGAAGGGACCTTGATTAAGGATGTACAGGGATAGAAAATGTGACTTCTTTATTCATAATAAAAAAGAGAAAAAGAAAAAAAAGAAATTTAGGGTTTTTTAAATTCAAATGTATTTATATAAATAAGCTTACATATTGTATTTCAATAGCAAAGAATTCTCAACAGACTTTAGATAAATACAATCATCTACTGAATCTTTCTAAGAACACTCTTGTTGCATTTTTATTAGTAATACAAGTTAGGATTTTGCACAGATAAAAAGAAATTGCACTAATGCTACAAATTACGTTACAGGTTTTAAATCGCGATTTATCTAACTTAATTAGAAGATTAAGAAATTTTTTTAGCTTGTAGACACAAATAATGAGCCACAGTCATTTACTCTGTCATCACTAGGCTGTGGGTAGGAGCAATTCCTCATTGTGTGCACAACAGAGTACTAAAGGATTCATTTCAAGTCAGCTATATCACTAAGTGACAGAACCTTATTGGATCACCATTATTTATCAACTACTTGAATCAGTTTTTGGAAATAAAAAAAATTTGTTGGAGGGCAATTGATTGAAACACTTGCCCTTCAACAGTACACTATAATTAGGGTTTTATACAATGAATGAGAAAATCAAAATATGTGTAGGTTATCAAGTTGAGAAATGACTAAATGTTTAATATTTTACTTATCCACCAATGGTACATTTCAGCAACAAATTACATTACATCATCAGAATCATGATATTTATGCCTGCCAACTTCAGACATAAAAAGTTATATTAATAATTAAGATAATCAAAAGAGGTCACTTAGTACAGAGACCCAATATGGACAACATGTTTTATTGGGGAACTCTTATTCTATGATCAACCAATAGAATATTTTCAGTGAATTTGATTTTTTGCAGTTATAACCAAAACTTCTGGTATTAAAGAAATTCCAGTTCCGGTTCCGCCACCGGGACCTGTGCTCTCTGCGGCGTCCCAGCGCACTCTGGAGCAGGGGCAGCTGAACTCTGCACCTGGCCACACCCGCAGCCCCTGCTGCTCAGGGAATCTACTAGGAGCCCTACTGCGACCC